>OY856412.1:715205547-715214047 GCA_963693085.1 Alisma plantago-aquatica | reverse complement strand
CTCTCTGGGCGCCCTAGGCGTCCCTAGGCGGTCGCCCAGGCGGTCCTAGGCGGTGCTAGGCGCTCGCCTAGGCGTCCACTTTCAGTTTTAGGTAAGCGAGGGGCTAGGCGGAACCCTCTTGGGCGCCTAGCCGCCTAGTCGACGCCTAGGCGCCGCCTAGGCGGGCGCCTCAACAACTATGGCAATTATGTATCCCTTCTACTTCAAATTGTGATTTTCTCATTTGGGAATTACATGTTGGTGGCCTCGCTGGTCATTTGGGTAGGGATAAGACCACCGCTCTAGTGACAAATAGATTTTATTGGCCCTCTGTATGTCGTGATGTCGCTTGCATCTTGTCTGAGTGTTGTACTTGTCAATTGGCAAAACCCAAAAGACAAAACACAGTCCTTTACACTCCTCTCCCTATTCCTCATGAGCCTTTGAAGGACCTAAGTGTGGATTTTATTCTGGTTCTTCCTTGTATTTCACGTGGCCACGACTCCGTGTTCGTAGTTGTGGATCATTTTTCTAAGACGGCCCACTTCATTGCTTGTAGTAAGACTTCTGACGCCTCTCGTATTGCCCGCCTTTTTTTTAATGAGGTAGTCAAGCTACATGGACTTCCCACCACCATAGTCTCTGACCGTGACATAAAATTTGTTAGCTACTTTAAGAAGACTTTATGGAAAATCTTTGGTACCAACCTCAAATTCTTTTCTGCCATTCACCCTCAAACTGATGGTCAAACTAAGTTTGTTAACAGGAGCGTGGGTAACCTTTTGCGATGTCTTATGGGTGAACGTTTAGGCGATTGGGACTTATTGCTACCTACTGTTGAATTTGCTTACAACAATTTTGTTAATCAATCCACATGAAAGAGCCATTTTGAAGTTGTCAACGGTTACAAGCCCCGCCACCCAATAGATATCGTTCCTATGTCCACTACTGACCGCCCTTCCCACACTATTGGGACCTTTACCCAACACATTCAAGATTTGCATGTCGAGATTCATCGAAAACTTACTTTGTCGTATGAAAACTATAAGTTTTCTACAGATGCACACTGCAAGTTACAAGAATTTAATGTGGGAGATTATGTGTTAGTACGTGTGCGTCATGAACGCTACCCTAAAAATTCTTTCAAGAAGCTTCATGCCAGAGCGTCAGGACCTTTCCAAACACTTAGTCGACAGGGACCCAATGCCTATGTACATTTGCCAGCAGATTGGGGCATTAGTGTAGTATTCAACGTGGAGGATCTTTCTCCTTAACGTGGTACATTCAAGGCACCACCATCGACACGTTCTTCATTTCGTCATTGTGCTTCATCGTCTTCAGTAGGTATATCTCACCTGCCTCGACTTCCTCAGCAGTCACCCGAGCGCATCGACACCGTCTTGGACGACCAGACCGTCCTCACCAGCCAAGGTATCGTACATTGTTTCATGGTTTGTTGGATAGGTCGTTCTCTAGGAGACACCACATGGATCACCGAGGAGGAATTCCGTCGCATTGATGTAGATCTTCTTGAGCTCTACCTCAACACTGACATGACGGAGTCAAGTCTTTTGCAACCGAAGGGAGTTAATGTAGGACATGCTCTGCATTTACACACTTACGAGCGCAGGCGTCGCCGTGTTGTTAATTAGTCCTTTTCTCGGCTTACGTTATTTTATTATGCCTTTTCCTTATTTTGGGTTTTGTAAAGTCACGTGGTTTAGTCAAACATTGGCAACCGCCCGTTTAGATTTTCTTTTGGAAGACTATATAAAGGCTCTATTGTGTTTTGTTTAAATGCAGTTGATATTTGAGAATTATTTCCTTAGTCATTTAGCCGCTTTTCTTCTTTAGTTCCGTAGACATACAGTAGTGACTCTCCAATCAAGAAACCGTATTCCACTATCCCATGCATTGATAGGCACTCAAAGTTGCTTAATGAAGATAGGTAGAGTGAGTATCATGTATTGTGTATATTGATTGTCCTTGGAAGCAAAACCCACTTGCCCCTTTAAAGTGGTTCGTCAAGAATGTTCACCATTTCACAAACATATTTATAGACTTCCAATCAAAAATATATGCCATACAAGGACACTCCTTTAGGCTGACAACCTGGCATCATCTCGTTGTGATTGTTCATATTCTACACGTATGGTCTACAAACTCGCTTCTCTAATTACCAAATGGCACCTTGTCAACTTAAGATAGAGTTTGTGAGCTTGGGAAGGGATAACACCAAGGTTTTCATGATTGGACCAGTGTAGCAAGTAGTTCATATTTAACAGGCAGTCTGACAGGTCCAACGGAGATACCCACACACACAATGTTGGAGCATCATCATCATCTGGGCCTCAATCCCAACCATGTTGGGTCGGCTACATGGATCCTTCTTTTCCAATCAGTTCTGTTATGGGTTATACTATGATCAAGATGTAAGATTCAAAATCTCTCTTTATAAGCTCTTCACAAATTAATTTAGGTTTGCCTCCTATTCTTTTAATTGTCTTTGACTCAATAATCTTGCTTCGAATAGGTGCATTTGTCGAACTACGTTGGACGTGTCCATACCATCTTAGACGACCTTCACGCAACTTGTCCTCAATGTTCATCATCCCCACTTCGTTCTTGATATAGTCATTCCCCAAACAAATTTTTCCTGTCTTCCCACACATCCATCTCAGCATACGCATTTCAGCAATATTCATCTTGTTGAGACCTTGTTTCTTCATCACCCAACATGCACTCCCATATAGCACGGTTGTTCGTAAAACTTGCTTTTTAATCTATAAAACTTGTTTTTTAATCTATAAACTTGCTTTTTAATCATAATGTTGGAGTACATGACTTTTAATTTATTTTGTACATTGGCTCAAGTCTATTTGGATAATTAGAGCGTACACTTTTAGTCCGTTGGGGCTTTGTCTAGTGTTTTGTACTTGCCTCTTTTCCTATAGATGAGAGACCAGTTTGCCCATATACTGGCAACAATATAGGAATTTTTCAATTACTTGTTTTTGACATGGTAAAAGAGCGGTAATGCAACCTAACCCTATGTGAGTAAGAGAGAGAGAAAGAGAAAGAACAAAGCCCCCATTGTGGGTTATCGTCGCCCCTTGTTGGTGCTTGATTTCTCAGAGGGACGTCCACCCTTACTTCTTCTAGGAATCGTCCCCATCACAAGTTCCAAGTTTTTGTATGATGTTGTTTGTTGTTGTTCCCCATGTCTATGACGTTGCCACCACGTTGCCACCATCGTCACCCTACTCTGAGGATGTTGATGTTGTCCTCATTTATAACCACTGCCACCTTCCTTTGAGGGTCTCGTTGCCATCCATGTTGATGTTTCCACCAAGAAGATCAGCTACCATCGCGATCTATGTTGTTGTCGCCGCAATGTTGCGGCTGCCATCAAGATCTATTGTTATCCTCGCCTTCTTATGATCCTTTTCACTTCTTTTTTCTTGGCCAAAACATGGAAGAGATCTGATTTTCTATTGTCATTGAGGATAGCTTATCATATTCAAATGGTGCAACTAGGTAGATAAAATCCATCAAAAATAGGATTCTACGTGTATAGTATTGATTCTAAACTCCTAAGCATCAATCATTCTCTAGAATCACTGTGAAACCAAATCAAGAGTTAGAGATCTACTCTAAAGAAAATAATTATTGTAGATGTATGGTATGGTTTATAAAATATGAAAAACCAACCCTGCTCCATAAAAAGAAATAGAGCTTGAATTTCGTATCGAAATTCTCCATGTTCACATTGCACTAACAATCATTTTTACTTTAATTTTGAAGAGTTACATGAATGAACCATAAATCTATCTAAAATGTAAGAATAACATTGAATATAAAAGGTAAGTCAATCAGTTCAAGAAACTAAAAGTTTATCGACACTTCAACTAATGGATGTCTCCACCTGTTCATGCAACATCAGTATTTCTTCAGCCGACCATTAATTTAGGCACATGAAACATATATTGTAGAGAAATGAGGTTTGCCCTGCCCCATAGAAATAAAGGGTCAAAAAAGACCCTGCACCTCCCAACCTACCCTCTTAACCCCTAGGTAAACAAGAAGAATGTGAGCCAGGAAAAGAAAAGTGATCGAAGACACTCGGTGCAGAGACCATGTGAACCAGAGGAGTTTGTGAACCAGCATCGGTATAAAAGATATTTTTCTGGTAGAATAATAAACCACAGAGATGAAATGAGGAAAGGTTTGCTATGCAAAAGAAGACAAGTTCAATCAACTGTATAGATTTCAAGTACTGCACATTTTTGGATCAACTTCTTTTTATGTCGTTATTTCCGGGAGGTGGTCCAGTCTACTGCGAATGCACAAAGTGGTTGCATGGAGCCTCCTGTATTGCCCTAGAAGGACCTGGGATTCGATCCCAAGAACTGCCTACGACCAGCACAGGGTTGACCGGTGGCTACTGGCTAAGTGCGTTTTTTAGATCAACTTTGTATCAGTGAATTAAAAAACGGCCAGGCGGGGCGCTTAAGCACCCATGACCCCCAGCCGCTTAATTTTGCCATTAATCGCCCGCTTAATCATTTTGAACAAAATCGCCCGCTTTTTCCCGCCTCACCCGCTTTTTCCCGCTTTTTTCCCCACTTTTTGCCCGCTTTTTTCCCGCTTTTGTTTAAAATCCTAATGTAAGCATCTAACATTAATTAATTACATAGCCAAGTAGTGTTGACTATAATATACGAAACTTGTATACATTAAATGTTCTATGATATAGCTAGTCCTAATTTAGAATGCATACTTTGTGTGTAAGCTGTAATAATTGGGTACTGCTGTAATGCATCTAAGTAAATATCCTATTGCTCTATTATACTAGTAATGCATGATTAGTTTTACTGATTTCCTTGCTGCTTTCAGTGATTAATGATTGGTACTGCTGGTTAGTATTACTTTAGTGATTACTTTAATTCAATAATTCATAGTTTGTTATATACAATTACTGATCTGCTTGCTGATTTTAGTGATTAGAGATGCTGATTAATAGTAAGTATTGATGAATACTTAGTTAATTACTGATTTGCTGATTAGACATGTATAGAAGTTCCTTATAAATATATTTTTTTATATACACATACATGTAATTTTGTATAAAAATATATAAAATTTAGACACCTGCTTTTTCAAAAATCGCCCGCTTAATCGCCCGCCTACCGCTTAATCGGTTACAGGGTGCCGTCCGCACGCCTCCCGCTTCCCGCTTTCTAATACATTGCTTTGTATCCAACATCCATTATAATACATGAATGATAAAAACAATCTTTAATTTGAGAGACTTCCGACGCACTTAAATATTACCTTGTTACTATCCCACTGCAACCAGAATCAATTCTTCTGAATAAGGTGCCGGAAAAGAATGATGGTAGTTTACATATTTCTTTTGTCACCATCCTAAAATCTGCAAAATCAATTCAACATTAGAGAAGAACCGGGTTACAACAATAATATAATATGTTCACCTTGTATTTGTAGTCCATCCAAATGGTCAAAGAAAAGTTTATCAATTCTAGCTAAGCAATGGTCTTTCAGTTCAGTAGGAGGTGGCTGACCATTCTGAAAATAGAACTGCAAAATTTTAAACAATTCATCAGAAATATTGTGGACAATGGCCATGATCTATTTTACACTAAACTGAACAAAAAAAAGGCCAAACAAACATTTTGAAGAAAAACGTCTTTGGACATTTGCTACTTTCTAGAGTTTTCTGATTTATTTCCATAAGGATGTTGTAGTTAACAAGGAATGATTTTTGCTTCATTTCATCAAGTTCGAACTTCAAATCTAGAAACAGTGAGCAAGGTACAAGTCCGCCACAAAAGAACATCATGCAAACCCCCAAGAAAAGGAACTTCTGTCACTTGCAGTTCGGTTCACCTAGAAACCCGGAAAAAAGGTGAATCCGGTGAAGCAGTCGGGTTCCAATCCAACGAGCCAGTTTACTTGTAGGATGTTTTATGCCCCCCACCAGCAACAGAACCCATCGCAGCCCCCCACCACCACACAAAGCTTTAGTAGTGGTGATCCTAAGCAAGCAATCACAGCAGCGCTCCAGCGTTTGGCGGCGCCACCGAGCATACTGCCTATTGCTGCTGCATGGCGGAAGGCCCCAACTCTTGGTACCATTCTGCCTATTGCTACTGCTGCTGCATGGAGAAGGCCCTGCTCCGGCAGCGCCATCAAGCATACTGCTACTGCCACTGTTTTTTCTTCCTCTACTCTCCTTTCTCTCCTGATCCTCCATCACGTCCGGCAGCACCACTGAGAATACTGCCTACTGCTGCATGGCGGAAGGCCCTGCTTTGGCGGCACCACTGAGCATACTACCACTGTTTATTCTTCCTCTACTCTCCTCCTTGCTCTCCTGATCCTCCTGTCACTGCAGCACGCCGAGGCCAATACCCTTTTGTGCTATTACGATGTTGCTAATATCTGTTTTCTGTCTGCTGAGGTTGATCCCCTTTGGTGCTACTGCGATGCTGCTAACATTTGTTTTGCTGCTGCTGAAATTAGATAGGCCGCCACCTCTTCTTCCTCTACTTCTCCACTACTAGCCTCCGTTTTCTCCTTATCCTGTCACGCCAACGCCTGCTGAGGCCAATTACCTTTGTGTCCTGCTCACGCCTGTTTGTGCAATGCTGTTGTGTTGCTATTCCAATGATTCTATCCAGTATCTATTTTCGTCAGGTAAGATTCATTTTTCTTCTTTTGACAATCCCAACTATGAATTTCAACTAGCGTGTTTCTTTTGGTTTGTTGAGCTCTTTCAACTAATGATTAAATGCTCAGGTTTTAAATTCATTGTTGGTTATTAGTAGAATAAGACAATCATGGTTGCTTAATGTTGATGTGGCCATTGTTTATTAGTAATGTTTTTATGTGTTTGTTTGGTACTGTTGTGTAATAATTTTGTGACTTTGTTTGGTGTTTGGAACTGTTTGTAAATTTTACATGGGCAGATATGTGTGTTCCTCCTATCACATTGACGGTTCGGTTGAATCAGTGGCCTCACAAGTTTGCCCACCGGTTCAGTTCTGAAAACCTTGATTACAAGAATTCCAGTAAAACAATATCGTGCAAAAGGGGTCATTTCTAAGGAGAGAGAAAAATCAGGCTAAATAGGCATTAAGCAAAAAATTTGCATCAAGATGCAGGTGCATCTTAATAGGTGTTGAACCCGACAGCTTAACAAATATACTTTGAGAAACTCCTGGGACCCCCAAGTCGAACTTAAATAGAAAAACGTCACTTGCCTCTCTACATGTATACTTGCTAAGAGTTGCTAAACGAATACAACAGCAGGCATATCTTACGTGGATGCCGCCATGGAGACTACACAGTGGGCTCCCTGCTTGAGAGTTGAGGCCCCTGGGTATTCCTAGGCATTTTTAGGAAGGAAAGGTATATAGTATGAACAAATTAATTTACATACATTTTCAGATATTTTTGCTAAGTTTATATGTAGTTATTATTCTCTAACAAATGCTTATGCATGCATAAAATGGTAAACATGTATTTGATAATGCCTAGACTACTTCATATTCTAGCAAAGTTAGTACTTTATATGTATATCAGCCAGTTTGACCTAAAATGAACTTAGAAGTCTAAATCGACCTGCATTGGTCTAATGGAAATAGATCAAAGCAAGGATTTGACACGTAATTTCCAATGCCATTTCACCACCCATGGAAATGAAATTTTCAGTCGAAAATTCGGAAAGTGCCATTCTGTCAAGGAAATTTTGATAGAAACTTGGACAGTATAGAAACCATAGCGTTATCCGGATTGAGATAAAATATTGTTTGGGAACACATACTTTCAATGTCGTTCTGGTCAGAATTTTGTGACACGTGAATGTTAGAATAAAAAAGGTATTCCTTAGTGAAGTTTCCAATCTCGAAAAATGCAGGATTTCATAATTTGGTTTGAATCCCGAACAGGGGACTGAAATTGGACTCATGGACCCACCCGTCAGTCCAATTTCAACTGAGTTTTGCATTTGAGTTGCCAAATGCCAAGAGCAAACACATCGCAGTCCGATCCTTGTATTTATTAACAAAAGACAACCCAGATGCCGTTGAGATCTACGTTCATTCCCATGCCAAATGGGGCCAAGTAGTCTGTGTTAAATTTTAGGAACACTGTAAGCCAGCTGGCAGGGGCCTCGTGGGAAGGACGAGTCTGTCAACCATCTTTTATGATAGGAAAAAAACCAGAATAGCACGGTTTAATAAAATATTTACATGTATAGCATGAGAACAAACTTATTTCCTAAACTAGCCCACTTTTGTACAAAAACGCCATAACTTTTGGTGTTTTAATGGGACAAGAAGCAAAAGCGCCAAAACATTAGGCGTTTTAGACCAAAAGCGCCAAGAAGGACGACGTTTTAAGTGAATACGCCAGAAACGATGGCGTTTTTATCAAATACGCCAACCACTCTGGCGATTTCATTTCCTCCTTGATGCGGCGCTCCAGAGCCTTCAAA
>OY856412.1:715098047-715200547 GCA_963693085.1 Alisma plantago-aquatica | reverse complement strand
CTGCCTGTTTCGAGAGTTTTGTTTGTCAATTTCGATGTCTGATTGCCACAGAAACAGAAATTTCGATTGAAATTTCGACAATTTCGTCAAAATTTTGAACATTGGTTTAGACTATATTTTATTTGGATTGTAATTAATTTGGACTGTATCAACTTGGACTGTAATCATTTAGTTAATTTTTTATATTCTTTTTTGTGATTTTTTATGATCCTTTTATGTCCTGAATGGTGGTTGAATGTTTACATATCTATGCAAATCGTGTGTGATTTGATATCATGTATGAATGATGTTTTGATATTTCGATATTATATGTGGAGATTGTCGTCTTTGGTTTTTTTCAAATCTTATATATCAACACCAAGTTGAAAGATATTATTTTTGAAAATAAAATCTAATATATCAAAGGGAAAGTATTCAAAATGAGCTCCAACAAAATTTTCAAATTAAAGATATTTTTTCAAAAGATATTTCATTTTAGGTTGTCGTCTTTGGTATTTTTCAAATCTTATATATCAACACCAAGCCGAAAGAAATTATTTTTTAAAATGATATCTAAAATATCAAAGGGGAAGTTTTCAAAATTGACTCCAACAAAATTCATAGCATGTCAATGTATAACACTTTAGATGAGAAAGAGAGGGCGAAAAAAAACAATTGTATCTAACTTATTTAAACAATATTAGCAAATATGTATATATATCACTCAATAACCATTTATTTAATATAAGCTTTTATTCAAAGTCCTAGATAGGTATATACCATTGTATCTAATTTGTATTAGTGAACATATTCAGGAAAATGGCCAACATCTCAACAAACCTCGTCATTCATTATGGTGGAAAGCTCTTGGCTGATGAATCATACCATAGTGAGGTCTGCATGCCTATTCAAATAACTACACCAACAACTTTTTCTGAGATGATGGCATACATGCATCTAGTTCTTAAAATCAACTCAATGGTGTATGGCCTTCGTTTATCTTATAACATTCCCAGTGACATACGTCCTAGCTTTGACTTATTTCCTATTGAAGCGGTTGACGAGGATAGCTGGAAAAACCTTCTTAGTATATCAAATGGAAGGCAATTTGATCTTTATATTGAGAAATATAATCTAAGTGAGGGTATATGTCAATTTCAATCTATTTCCTCTAGCACTTTCACTAGTAATATTTTAGCCACACACCAAAAAGTTGGTCCTCAACCCTCTAGAGATGACTATAGTAATCTGACTGGATGTGGGGATAATAATGTTGATGATGACAATGACCATGATTATGTTGATGCTAATGAAGATTGTGATGATATAGATGATGATGATATCGATGGTGACAATGATGATGACACAGATGATGATATTGACGGAGACAATGATGATGACCATGAGGATATTGATATTAATGATGACGCTGAATTGTTGCAGATACGTATAGATGATAGCAATCGTGAAGTTTTTATTGATCCTGAAATATGTTTTTGCATATTGTTCGGTCATGGAAGGAACCCAAGAAGTAGATTTATGTAATATCTATCAGTGTGTTTTCAGGTTAATATCTATCATGTATTATGTTTGATAGGTCATTATTTGTTCAGGTACAAATCTATTATGTAATATATTTGTTTAAGTTGGAACAAGTATGTGCTATAAGCCATACATTGAGGTCTGAATCATTCATGTAGGTTTTTTTTATGCATCAACTTTTCAAAACTAGAACTGGCACACCCTAATTTTGATTATTCAAATTCTTCTTATTTGTGTTATGACTGTGCGCCTTGACTGCTTATGCTTTGTATACGTGCAAATTGTACACCCATTAGTATAGGTAGATCTTTTCATAGTCATTTTGTAAAATTTAGTACCAACTTTGGTTTGTGTTGAATGTATTTTGGCACCTTGTACACAGCCCTTGACTGAGGTCTGCACCCCCCCCGAACTAGGTCTACTATGATGGTACAAAATTGGAATCCACCTATTACGTATTATTTTTATTTAATTTGGAACATACTAGTGTGTAGTGTACATTGTATATGCTCATAAACATACTAATTTGCCAAGATGATTGAGTGGATCATAGTAATGCAGATAATGTGGATCAAAGTCATGCAAGTAATTATGGATACTTTAGAGAGGATGATTGGGTTGATGAATATGAAGTCCATGTAGACATGGAAGAGGCACGAATGACTGTTGGACATGGTTTCAGTATAGGTGAAATATTTGAGACAAAGGCAGATCTCCTTCGTAGGTTGCAGTCTAGGCCAATCAAGAACAATGTCCAATACCAAAATAAAACGGTCCAATAAGAGCTACCTTACTTTAATATGCTTGCACAATGACCAATGCTCATGGAGGCTATATGCTTGTGCGTCTAAGAGGGTTGGTGGCTTGTGGAAAATCACAAGTTATAACAATGAGCACACATGCCACAGTGCAATCTTATATAAGGATCACTCACAGTGCAAGTCTTCTTATATTGCAAGGATGATAATGCTATGTTGAGAGCAAAACTTGACATGAGTGCTCGAGAGGTAATGGAAAAGGTTAATGCAGAATTACATCTTACTATATCCTATAAGAAGGCATGGCATGCGCGTAGAAAGGCTATTTCAGCAATCTTTGGAGATTGGGAGGAGTCATATGAGTCAGTATTGAGGTTTCTTAGATGTCTACAACAAGCGATTCCAGGGACTGTATATAATTTTCAAAATAGTGTAACAACTGATGGAGCGTCATATCGTTTCAAACACGTGTTTTGGAGTTTTGGGCCATGTATTGCAGGATGGGCTCATTATCGACCGATACTCAGTGTTGACGGCACCTTTTTATATGGTAAGTATGGAGAGACACTACTTATAGCTACCGGGATTGAGGCAAACAATGGATTGCTTCCTTTAGCCTTTGCGGAAAAATGACTTTAATTTTACAATTGGAGACTCATTTGGTAACAATTATCAGGTGCATCTATCTGAAAAACCGACTCGTTGTCAATGTGCATGTGGTGCACCAAAAGTTTATCATTTACCATGCTCACATGCAATTGCAGCCACTGAATCCATACATTATATCCATCATCAATTTGTTAGTATTTGGTATACAGCAAACAAATATCGACTGACATATGCTCCTCAATTTACTGAGATCCCTGAAAAGAGGTATTGGCCTGATTTTGAGCCATCCATTGGGGTTGTTCCTCTACTACCACCAATTTTTACTAAACGTGTTGGACGACCCAAGAGCAAGAGGAGGAAAACAAATATGGATATCGATCCCAATCAAGCTACATACAAATGTGAAAAATGTGGGGGTCTTGGCCACAATGGAAGAATCTATAAAAAAAAGAACTACTTAGTAGTAGGATGCGTTATTATGTAAAATCAGTGAATGTAATCCTATTTAGTATGAGGATGGGTTATTATGATTTATGAAGAATTAGTGAATGTATTGCTACTTAGAAATGTAGTAGTACTTTTATTGCTCGCATGAGGAGGGCGGGATGAATAAGATTGCCTCCTGACTTCCCCTAAAAGAGGGTGATATATGAAACATTTATTTGCTAATTATAGTTCACATTTTTTTTGGTAGATATTTAGTCATCAAATGTTATGTTTTTTAACATATTTATTTTCTTTTGAAAATTTTGTAGAAATGGTGAACAGGGACGAGACTTTGCGGATCACATGTCACTCCATTGAGGTTGGCAGATGGGAGTTGACCGATGTAGATGTTTTGGGTTATGTACGCACAACTGGATTTGCATCTGCCATTAAGCTATCTAGAGTAATTTTTTATTCCTCCTTGATCACAACACTTGTTCAAAGGTGGCATTCAAATACAAACTCGTTCCACTTCCCATTGGGAGAGTTAATCATCACACTTCAAGATGTTGCGGTATTACTGGGGTTAAAGGTTAATGACTTAATGGTGATGCGGTTGTTGCCCACAATCCTATAGGACCGGATGATGAGCAATATAGTTCTTGGACAACCCTTTGTGACAATATTTTAGGATCACATCCAGATAATTTCACCATGGTTCTGTTCATTTGAGTTGGTTGTGTGCCACATTTTCAAATATGAATTTGGAAAATGTAGATGACCAACTTAAGCGTCGGTACACCAGTGCGTATTTATTATACCTAATTGGTTGCTTCCTCCTTCCAGACGATACTGGTAATGAGGTCCACATTCGCTACCTTCCACTTCTAGTGAATTTTGCAATGTGGCATGTACTCACGGAGGAGTGTTGTTTTAGCATGTCTCTATCGTCAGTTACATAGGTGTCGTCCTGGTTCTAAGCAGAAACATATCTCAGGGTGTGTCCACTTGTTACAATTGTGGTCTTGGGAAAGACTACATATTTGTAGACCAGGAAGAGTGATCATGGATCAAGATCATCAGTGGCCACAAGATGCTCCATTAGGATACAGGTTTGTGAGTAGTATATATTTTTTCTTTTATAAGTTTTTTTATCATAATTAGTTTTTGTTCTATGATAATAGATGGAACCATCCCGTGGAGCATGTACGTGTTCCAAAAGGGACTGTCAGGTTCTACCTTAACGAGATTGATACACAGGATTCAAGTCAAGTGAGATTTTATATTTTATTTAAATGTTAGATTTTATTAGCTAAGAAAAATGTTTAAGTAATTATACTGTCAAACTACAGTTACTGTGGACACCATATAGTGAAGAATTGTTGGCTACTTTGCCACAAATATGTCGTGAGAGAAGAGAAATTTGGATGGCACATGTTCCTATGATAACATTCACAATAATGGAATGGCATGTTCCCGATAGAGTATTAAAACAATTTTGTGCTCATATCCAAACTCAACCCCAAGACTTCCCAAATTATCAAAGAATTGATGGTCGAGGACGAAGCACTACTGACTGGTTGGTCCAATACAGTAAAGAGGTCAACATATGGAATGATAGACACAATCATATAGTTCAACTTCCAGACCCCTCAGTTGTTCAACATGTACCTACCTGGTACAATCCTGAGTATCATATCCAACGACCAGTTGAGCCACAAACTCTTTATATCCTCGAGGATATGTGGAGCAAGAATGTGTAAGTAATATTTCTACACATAAAGATAATTACTTATATTTGTTTATAAATGACAATATGATAAAGTAAAACTATATTTATTTACACGTCCAAAGTCATATGCAAATCAGAGAGTCATTGGGAGCATTAACAAATGAGACACCTATTGATGATTGGTTGAGAGTGCATGACAACATATACAATGTGTAAAGTGCACGGTTTCAACAATTGTCGAGTCGCTTGCAGCCAAATTTGAGTTTATTACATCTCGTGATAACTTCAGTTGGTTCTACTCATCTTCCATCTTCCATGGAAGCACAACACTCCACACCTTGCTTCACTACAGAAGGATGCTCCACACAACCAGGGCACTCAGCTACACAAGGACAGTCCACACCAGTAGGACACTCGACATCAGTTGGACAGTCCACACTAGCAGGATACTCGACATAAGTAGGACAGTCAACACTAGCAGGACACTCTAAGGAATGTTCACCTGCCTCATTCCCTGAAATGTTCTACTCTTATCCTTCATCACCATCAAGCCATTTTGGAGTTTCTTCCACCTTATCTTGGTCTCACCCAAGTTTTAGCCAGTACCAACAAGGAGCTTTCTCTTCATTTTTTGGATTAAGTAGTGCTTCATTTTTGGTATCACCTCCACCACCTAGGACTATGCCCTCCACTCGGCCTCTTACACCACCACTTCCTCTGAATAGGTTTAGATATCCGACTCAACATACACGTTTGAGTCCAGTTGAGCCTTCTCCAGAGCCGGAGCGTCGTTCCGGTCCACGAACCTGAGGCGGGGGGAGTCGGTGTCGTCAGGTATGCATCAAATTTGTTTAACATTTTACTTCTTATAATAGAACTTTGTCTAATTAAATAACTTCTTTGTGTTGATTACGGGGTTGATTTTGCCAGATGCCAGCTTCTTTGTGCCAGTTGAGGGGAGTAAAGTAGAATGTATTTTCATTTTATATCGTGGTGTATTTTTCTTTCTATGAGACATGACTACGCATCTTGAAAATTAGTACTTTTTTCTTTTTATGTGAGTTGATTGCACGTCTTGGAACTAGTTTTATGTTTATTTATATAATTTTAGTTGTTTACTTAAAGACTTGTTTGATAATTTTCTAAACAAAATCATTAACCCTTGAAAACGCCAAAGACAATGGCGGTTTTTTTAAAACCTCAATCAGCTTGGCATTTTCAATTAAAACGCCATTGTTTTTTGCGCTTTCCAAATAAGGGGTGCCACCAATAAAACGCCCAAAACTTTTGGCATTTTTGTACAAAAGTGGGCTAGTTTAGGAAATAAGTTTGTTCTCATGCTATACATGTAAATATTTTTATTAAACCGTGCTATTTTATTTTTTTTCCCAATTAATATTTTTTGGATGGTTGAATAGTACAGCTCACCTACTCAACTTTTTAAAACCTACCCAGTCGTATTATATCTATTTTGTGTCATTCCCAAACGAACAATGGTGCATGAATAGTATATTATATTAATAGAAAAGATATTGCATGCGGTTTGATGATAGTCCACTTTTTCATGATGAAGTCGCGATTTTTCATATGACGATGAT
This sequence comes from Alisma plantago-aquatica, assembly GCA_963693085.1. NCBI lineage: Eukaryota > Viridiplantae > Streptophyta > Magnoliopsida > Alismatales > Alismataceae > Alisma > Alisma plantago-aquatica. The sequence goes on along the minus strand of OY856412.1, from coordinate 715,193,903 downwards.
TACCGCTAATCACAATCACATTCGAGGACAAGTGGAGTTTGACCAGGACCAGCACGTTTTATGATTCAGTGTTCCGCAGGAGGAAATGAAAACGCCCGAGTGGTTGGCGTATTTGATGAAAACGTCGGAGTGGTTGGCGTATTTGATAAAAACGCCATCGTTTCTGGCGTATTCAATTAAAACGCCGTCCTTCTTGGCGCTTTCGGTCTAAAACGCCCAATGCTTTGGCGATTTTGCTTGCTGTCCCATTAAGACGCCAAAAGTTCTGGCATTTTTGTACAAAAGTGGGCTAGTTTAGGAAATAAGTTTGTTCTCATGCTATACATGTAAATATTTTTATTAAACCGTGCTATTTTGATTTTTTTTCCCTTTATGATAATGCCACTTTATAAAAAGCTAAAATGGAGCAGATGCTGGCAGTTACAAAGTCTGCCACATATGGGTGTTTTGTGAGTACCACATTTACAGTGGACAAATTTGCAGAAAGGCATCTAATATCAGTAATGTGTTTCCTATTTAGCACACAGACTACCGGGATTCAGGATTCGAATTTACAGTTGAGATGTTGCCTTAGTAATTTTTAGGCATGTATTGACTATCAAATGCACAATATTACATAAAATTATTAAGTCAAAGGAAAACATCACCATAATTGGCTATGTTTTGACAAAATAAAATTTTTCAAATTCGAAAATTCCAAAGTTTGTATTGATTTGGTAAGTTTGTCAATTGTTTTCCACGAGGGTCTCAGGCCTCGACAAGCCAACCATCTCACACGTAGCCCCTATGGAAATGGAAAATTTTGTGGAAATTTAACAATTTTGGTGGACTCGAATCCTTGGATCATAGCTTATTCTATATAAATCAACTGAAATCAGCACTAACTTGACTAAAACTGGGCCTAATTTAACAGAATTGACAAATTTGACATAGACCGGACCTAAATTAACCTAAATCAGACCCAATTTTATATGAATCTACCCGCAACCCTGAATTGAGTTATATGGTCCTAAATTGGCCTAGGCACTCACAAGCTAGCTTGCCCCCTAGAGGCCTAGCCACAACTTGATAACAAGGGTGTTGCATTTAGACTTCAACTGGTAGGCTACCATGTTTTCATATGATATGAAACATTTTATATAACGCAACAAGTTGAAAGAACTACATGAGAGGACAAATAACTCTTGGTTTCTAATATATCTCCTCAAACTAGAGTCTAGATATCGTCACATCCAGCTAGGAACTCATGGCATTCAACATACACAAGAGCAAAAGCTTTACAAATTACAACTATGTAGTCTTCAACGTGCTCACAAGGTAATCCAAATCTTCTTAGTTATAACTAAATCGTTAATGTAGTGACAATCCACCTCAATATGCTTAGAGCACTCATGGAAAGTAGGACTGATCCAATGTCTATATAAGATTGATCATCATGCATCAATATCACTAACACTTAAACTCCATTTAGAGAAAAAAAGGTTGTTATAATGTGTTTAAAAAAATGTAATTTTGATACACAAAATGTATCCAAGTAGTGTAAAAACTAATACTAGCAAGCAACGATCATAACTTACACATGATCCAAGAATAACTTAATTTGGTTGGCTCTTTTTCTTTTTTATCTTAAAGATACAAGACGTCCACCAAGAAACACACCAATGATACATGGATGTGCAGTCAAGGTTGCATTTGTAGATCTTTTGTTTCAACTGATGGGGAGCCACTAGGATATTTTAATTATTCAACTGATGGTGAGCCACTAGGACATTTTAATTATTCATCATCTCTATTATTTTTTAGAGATCAGGTGCTCAATAGAATGGCATGTAAAGCATAGAGAATCTATCCTCTTACTAGCATTCTCAAAGAAGATATGTTGGTGCTCCATAACATTATACACATGATTATATCTTCTTTCTGAAGCATCCAACTAACAATATCGTGAAATTTTTGTCAGTTATGTCAAATGGATACTCCAAAAAGGTTCACGTACCCATTGCAGATACTCCAAAAAGATTTCACATACCCATTGGGGATACTCCAAAAAGGTTCACATACACATTGTGAATGCTCCAGGTCTTCGATATGGGCCTTGGTTGATATCCAAAAGCATGTTTAGAGATGACAAGATATGCCTATTGTGCATTCACTACAAGGAATGAACTAATAGATAAACAGTCTAGTACATAATATGAAGCACTTTTCTAAAGAAACCATATAGGTATAGCATGTTTGAACTAGTAAAAAAATTATATATACCAAAGTAACTGATCGCATCATTTGTTTACATGGCACACACCCAGCACTCCTATCCTAACATCTTACAATTCCTAAATTGATTTATCCATATACCTATACACATAATTGTGCAGTGGAAAGTGGGCCATGTGCCCTCCTAAACCCAACCGATTTAGTTAATAATATAAGAGTGGCTATCTAACTTTATTGCTTGTATAACAACCAAAATGGCAAGAAAATAGCCCCAGCCACAGAGTGAATCAACCTATTTGAAGACAAATCCTACATCTTCTTTCCTTCTATGTCATCGTCAAACTTGTTGGGCCCTCTCAACCCCCATTCACAAATACTGCAACTCCCAATTTCTATTACTCTGACTAGACGCATAAGATACAAAGACCACATCTTGACCCCCCCCCCGGCACCCCCTATCAGCGATTGTTTTATTGGGAGTAAGAGTGGGTAAAAGGTAACAAAAACTCTCGTTAAATAACAATTTCCCTGTGTCAACACTTATGCTTGCATATAGTGGTAGTTGTTGTTCTGTATTCTTTTGTGTTGCTATGTGAACAGATATTAAATCCAGCAGAGATAAAATATGACTTTAGTATCCTCCACTACAATGGAAAAACAGGCTTGATATATTTTTCATAATTAATACCTCATTGCACCCTTTGTGAAAGTAATTCTGGTATACATAAGCGTAAAACCGCCACTTTGCGGTATACATAGCGGTAGTTGTTGTCAATGTTCTTTTCTGTTGCTATGTGAACAGATATCTAATCCAGCACAGATAAAGTATGACTTCACTATCCTACACAACAAGGAAAAAACAAATTTGATATACTTTTTCATGAATAATTCCCATACAAATCACCTTTGTGAAAGTAATTCTGGTATACATCCTTTTGCCTAAAACTGCCGCTTTACGGTGGGAGTTGTCCAGGTCCAATTTGAGAAATTTATACTTTGTTTTGTAGTTTTATTGAGATAATAAAATGAAAAAATGTCATGTCATATGACGATTTCATCCGGTATGCCAGGGTGAAAATACCACTTGATGTGGACTTTTTCCTTTTCATTTTGCCTTTTTTTCTATTTTTCAAATCTGCCCAACTAAGTGGTGGGTTCTATAGTGGACCTATCAACCCAAAATGTGCTGTATTGACAATTTCCTTGAGGAGCCACAAGAGGTATTTTTAGTAAAGTATGCTAAGTAGGGTTTTTTTTCCCCACAATAACATTATCACTTAGTAGATACCACCCCCGAGTCAAACGTTTATTTCAATCTCCCAAAGCTTAAGGCTAGGTCGTATTTAAAGTAAGAACAAATTTGATAGCATTGCTAAAGCTTGTTTTTACTATTAATATAAGTAAAGTGCAACATTACTATACTCATCGATGTAAAAATAGTTATTAAAAAATACAAGTATCGATGACTTGTTTGGACAAATTTGGTTTATGCCTAAGCTCTAAAGTTATATGTGATATGAGTCCCCTCTTTAGGTAGGCTGGATCCGCCACTGTATTGGTAAATTACCCATGTAACTTAGCTTTTATGTCCATTTCTGTTATAAGATTTTTAGGTCCAGAAATAAATTGAAAGAAAATTGAGTGAAAAGGTAATGGGATTGAGGACAATCCAAGACTGAGTTGAGAGCTAAAGACAAATTTTCACTATCATATTTGGGTTTACCATTATTGCCTTCTAGACCATGGCTTTGATACTAAGATAATATTGTGGATCTGTTTTGTGAAGATCCTCCCCTAATTAGGCAGATAAATACCTTATAAGTCTTATCTTTTGTTGCACTTCCCAGTTATGTCTGACTCCCCAGTGTGAACCCTTTCTGTTTGCTTCAACTTTCCGTTTTCCAGGATGAGTTGAACAATCAATCCATAGGATCAGGACACAGGGTCGATGGGGCTCAGACCTACAGCTCCTGCCTTGGCAAGGCAATGCAAGTCCATTCTTGAACTTCTTTCTGAGGTGATTGACAAGATGGAAAAAATCTGGTGAGATTATTCATGAAAGGAGATTGTACAACCAACCTGAAAGACAAGGACTTGTCTTTTTGGTATGTTTTCATGATGGTCTTTCACAGATATTGTTATGGAAATACTAGAGAAGACAGCCACCTCAGGATGGAGGTTATAATGCAGATATTTTCTCCTAACGGGAAAAAATGATCATCGTCATCCTCACACTTAGCGTAATGCCAAATACGCCATAGGTCATGAGCATAATAATCACATGCTTTTTGCAATCATACCTACCCAACTACATGTAGACAAAGCTCTTTGATGCAACTTTACAAATCACAAGAAATTATTACCCTTAACAAATATTTACCATAATTTTATATTATATAACATATTTTCAATATATGCACGCATTATATGAAACATTGACACGAAAATCCAAACAAGAAATGACTAATGCAAGAGACCACAACAACCCGTTCGATTCTAGTGACAATAAACACCAATTCTGGAGACAGTAAACATATCAGGGGTGTTCGAGAAATTTCTTCAAAGTAGAGGTTGGAGGTAGAGATGGGGAAAAAGACATGAACCTACCATGCATAGTAGATCCTAGCATTATATTGGTGGAGGGAAGCAAGTTTCAACCACAAGAAGTTGTCGTATACATAAGACGGTCAATCTAGGTACAAGAATTTGTACCTGAGGGATTACTTCTTTCATTGGTTCGCTGACTAACTTTAAAGGAGAACCAAAATGAGAAAGCCCTGCACTATGGCGCCTCATAGCACGTGGCGACCCTGAACTGCTTCTTGGTGAAAGTGGAGGAGTACTGCCAGCAAGGAACATTGAAGGCAACGAATTGGGTGTACTTTGGGCTGCAGTATTTGAGCTTCCAGGAGCATTCATGGAGACACCTGCCTTGGCATCATTAATCAAAGAATTTACCTGCAATGTAATATGCATGTTAAACAATAGGGGCATGTTGACAAATATATATAAGAGGCCAGATAAAACATACTTGTTGCTTTTTTTCAGCTCCGGAAAAAACAATGTAATATTATGTAAAGAGCGCTATCATGCCGTGTATTGCAGACATTAAAAAATAATGGTTTTGAATCAAATATTTTTAAACATATGTCCCGACTCCCGAGAGTTGCACTCAAGTTCTACATTTTGCAAATTACATGATACACTAGTATCCAAGTATAGGATAAACACCACATGTTTAAGGTTCTGGTTTTACACACTTATTACAGTGTAAGGCTATTTCCATATTTGATGCTTTGCATTCAAGTTCTACATTTTGCAAATTCCGTGATATACTAGTATGCAAATATAGAATAAACACCAAATGTTTAAGGTTCTGGTTTTACACACTTATTACAGCGTAAGCCTATTTCTATATTTTATGTTTCTTATAATTATTAGAAAGACTTTACATACTATGAGAGTTATGCCTTATCTAATTCGGAGAAAACACTTTACTTCTCAATTCCTAATATTTTTCTGAACCTTCACAAAAAATGAGTGGATGACGTGGACATATGTGTCCGGACGTAAAAGTGAATCAAAGGAATCATGATTTATGCTACACATGTGATTTAAAAAATTAAAAACAGCTCAGCTTGCTGATATACCAATACATAGAACAAATGCATTGGCTAAACATCAACTATACTAGTCATATATTGCAGTTTAATTTCCACTCAATGTCACAATCCCAATCATTAAGTTTTCAGTATCCTTGTTGGCGTATGCCTGCAGTTTTTACGACAATGACTGTTAATTGCTCAGCAAAATCATTGTGCAGAATGGAAGCAAAGAAAATTGACAAAAAAGAAACGAAATCTCAAGTGCAGTCCACAGAGACTGAACAGAGAGTACTACATATAAATAACTAAAAACAGCTAGCTCAACCATGCATGCATACATACACATAAACATATGTGTGTATAGTACTTTTTGAGTTTCAATTTGTTCATTATAATACACTCGGCATCATCATCAGACATTTCTAAAATCTTTCTGAGAATAAATTGAGCACTTTGATTGATGTGGTGCTTTCTCAAATGATGACACTTAAAGTACAAAACATGGACTTGAAGATTATAGAACAATCTACAGTATTTACTTGTCCTTACAAAAGCTAGGTTGTTCAAAACAAGCCAAGAGTGATTATAATGCTTTCTATGATGCTCATACAGACATCAATCTTATACAGTATAATTTCTTGTAAGAACAAAATTATGGATTATAAAGCAGTCATTTCAAGCTAAGAAGGAATAAAGTATCAGCAAGACAACCCCAATTTCTCTAGGAAATTCTAATTTTGATGAGACCTGCATCAAAATGTAATTGTGTGCCTACAGGGCATTTCTGAACACACAAAAAAACTTTTTAAGAATAAACTGACCACTTTGATTGATGTAGTGCTTCTTTAAATGAATGACACTTAAGTACGCAAACACGGACTTGGAAATCCGTAGAATATTACTTGTCCTTATGAAAGCTTTAGTCAAAACAAGCTAGGTGTGGTTGTTATTGTTTCTTCTATCATGCTCAATTGCTCATACGCGGACTCGGTAAATTTCTCGTGATATCAAAATCAAGGATTATAAAGTAGGTGTATCATGCTAAGAAGGAGTAAAGTATCAGCAAAACAACCCAATTTTCTCTAGAGAATTCCAACTTTAATATGCTCATTCAGAGATTGATCGCATTCAGTCTAATTTCTATGATATCGAAATCAAGGATTATAAAGCAGATGTTTCATGCTTAAGAGAGAATAAAGTATCAGCATTACAAACCAATTTTCTCTAGGAAATTCTAACTTTAATGTTCATAGAGACATTGATCGGATTCAGTATACTTTCTTGTGATGTCGAAATCAAGGACTATGAAGCAGCTGTTTCATGCTACGAAGGAATAAAGTATCAGCAAAACAACTCAATTTTCTCTAGGAAATTCTAAGTTTAATGAGAACTACATCCAAAACGCAATTGTGTGCCTACAGGAGAATTATGAAGAAAAAATTGAAGGTATAAACACTCGGTTACTAAAAAAGTAAGATAAATGTATGTTTGGGTTCCTTGAAAAGGACGAGAAGGTGGTGTCTTGGGTGTGGAAACGGGTTCACCTAGCCTCCCACAAGCTATTACATATGAGGTGAATTTTCAGGCCTTAATCCTCCACAACAGAGTTTCAAAATGCATGCTTTTCGTTTTATGTAACTAGTTTTCCAAAAACCCAGAGTAAATTCAATAGGAAAAAAAACGTTAAGAAGTTTAATCAAGCAGAATCGCAGGGACTCACCAGTCGTCCAGTCTCTGGAAGCGAAAGCCAGAGAGAGAAAAGCTGTTGGGCAATTTGCGGATTCTGATTAAGAGCGATGGGAGAAATCTCCTGGAGCTGCAGCAGCTCCGGGTCCAAGGACGCAATGTCCCTCTCGGTTTCCACTTCCATCGTGACCAGAATACGGATAACAACCAGCTCCCCTCAATAATCATGCAATTCCCGGTCGTGCCCTAGATCCCAAGAACTTGTATCCTCTGACCTCACCGAGAGGAAAACACAGCGGCCGGCTATATGGACCCGGTGGGCATTGCATTGACTGTGTATAGACGAAAACCTAGGGCCCATCTCGCACGGAGGCCATGATTCGAGCTGTTCGGTCGACCAGCGACTAAACCAGAAAAGGACGACAATCAGGAACGTAAAAGCGAAACACTGAAGTGGGAGGGATGAAATATGCTGCGCGAAGCGATCAGGTGTGGCCTGCCGGAAGGAGAAGGTGCCAAGGGGATCGAGCAGGAGGAGAGAGCGCCAAGGATTGGAGGTAGTCGTCGGGCTCCTCGGCTGTGAAGTGGTGAGATGAACCTTCGAAAACTCACTCGAAAATCCGAGAGGAGCTTTACCTAAGTTGGTATTTGTTCCCCTTCGAAATATATGCTAGTGCGGTAGATTTTCTCTCCGGGGTGTGTGTTAGTAAGATAGTAGATGTTTAGTGCAGTAAATGTATTTGGATGTAAGGGGGACTGCCGTTGGAGATTTCGAAAGCAGCAGAATTGAAGAATCGGACCAGTTAGGAACGGTTGGTCTCCACTAAAAAAAGGAAGGGTTGGTTTCCCATCATTTGTCCTGTATGGAACAAGAATAGAAACTCAATGTTGGTTTACAATTCTTGTCCAGCGATATGGTTGGATAAGAGGAAAAATTATAAATATAGTTGGTCTGCCCATACCAGTAGTCCTTAGGTAGAGTTAGTACTAATATGGATAACATTTTGAAAAGTCCGTATTTTGTAAACGTTTATACTAACCAACTAAACCTAAATATCTTCCTAAGGCAATTTTATGGGAAATAAATACTAATCATAATATGTCGTTGTGTTGTATTATGTCAATCCACTCCCTTGAAACCAAGATAATATAATGAAGATTTCGAAGCACCTGCACTTGACGAGAGATGGGTCTTCTGACCATTGTCCGCTTTTACTCACCTCTAAGCAGAAGCATACCCGTCGTCTGAAGTCGCAATTTTCCTTCATGGAAGTGTGGCTCTCTCATCCTTAGTGTTTAAGAGTGATTGATGAGGGGTGGTCCTATGAAGGATGTGTTGAACCCTCAAAGAAATTGTTCGTAAAGATGAGAAACCGTGGAACAAAATTGAATCAATGAAGTAGAGAGACTTTTAGGGACCTGAGACAAAAGAAGATTGACTTGGAAGAAATGATACACCATCTGCAAATCAACTTTGACGATAACTCCATTATATAGTTGGTCCTCCTGACGACAAGTTGAGGATGAGCTAAAAGAGATCCTGCTTTCAAGTAAGAAATACAGAAAGAGAAGTAGAAAGTCCATTTGTTAGATGATGGGGAGAGAAACACTGGTTTCTACAATGTTGTCAATGGAAGACTAAAAAGATGATTGCCCTCAAAGTGAAAACTCACAATGGCAGCTATGTTGAAGATCCATGAAGGATACACCAAGGATCTACAAGGTATTTCTGAGCCTTCTTCTCGAAGCAACATGATAGAGGAGTGAGGCATGATGATAAATTTTGAAGTGAAACCAAGTAGGTGCATAATGTTGAGGATGGAATGATGGTGATAGCAGAACCGTCATTGGAGGAAATATATAAGCTCTAATATAGATGGCCAAACACACCATGCTTGGTCTTGATGGATGCACAGTGAAGTTCTGCTTGGTTGTCTGGGACATTATCAAAGATACAAAGGGATGTGATTAAGGCCTTCATCAAGGGGTCAGCTTTACATAGAAGTTTCTTGTGTAGTAAACTCATTTTGATCTCAAGTTTGAGAACCCTTCTCAATTGGCCACTAACTTTAGACCAATCTTCATGGAGAATGTGTCCACCTGGTTGGCTTCTCGAATCCTAAACAACAAAGTGGCACCCCTTATGCCAAAGATGATATCCCATGACTAGGACTTGTTCATCAAAGGTAGAGACATCATAAATCATACAAGACTTGTGAGGGAGCTTATACACGACATTGAAGCCAACAAGATTAAAGAAAACTTAATTTATTATCAAAGTAGATATGTCAAAGGCTTATGATATGGTTATATGGGACTTCCTAGAAGCAACCCTGAAGCAATTTGGCTTCATGAAGAATGTGATTGATCTGATGATGACTTTCTTTTTTGGAGCATAAATATCAGTGGTTTTGTATGGTTTTAGTAAAGGGTTATTTCCTATGTCAAAGGATAAAAATAGGGGAATCCCCTATCACCTTCCGTGTTCATTATCTTTGAAGAAGGCTTCTACATGAGGAATTAGCATGAAGTGGAGATAGGCATGATTAAGAGATTGCATATCAGCGGCTATGCTAACACACCTAACAATCCTCCTCTTTGTTGATGATCTTATCTACTTCACAACATCCAAGCGAGAGTCCATGTCTAATCTCATGTGTGTGCTTAAGGATTATGAGCAATCTAGTGGTCAGTTGATAAACAACAAGAAGTCAAGCTTCATCAGTGAAATTGCATATGCAAACATGTTAGAAAATATCATAAACACCCTATAGATCTCTAACAAGGGTGATGTGATTGATTACCTTGGTGCATCCTTAGTGAAAAGAGGTCGTAAAGCCCACCACTTTGATTGTGTGATGGAGAAGATATAGGCAACCATGACATGGTGGAAAGGTAATTTGTTATCCTTCATATGAAGGATTGTGTTAATTTGGAGAGGTAATTTGTTATCCTTCGTATGAAGGATTGTGTTAATCAAGCACATACCCTAACATTGATTATAATCTAGACAATGGGGTCAACTCCTATCCCTTAGCAGGTCATCACAAAGATTGAGAAAATTCTTATGTGGTTTCTTATGGAAAGCAAGAGATGTAAACAAACACACGACTAAGGTAACTTGGAAGTTTATTTCAAGGCCAAAGTATGAACATGGCACGAACATCCATAGCCTAAAAGTCACCCATCAAGCTTTCTTGGTTAAAGTGTGATGGGAAATCCACTAAGGCTCATCTTTTTGGGAATCATTTTGTTCTCACAAGTATAATAGAATGAGGGTGAGTGTTTGTGAAAATCACCTTGGATTTTGGGTTTGAATGGTCATCCTTATATGTTTTATGAAGGATATGTGGGGCATATTTCATAAAATCATGAAAATAATGAGATGACATGTGGGCAAAGGACACTTATGTTTTTGGTTTGACAGGTAGTGCAAGGAACCACTTGATAACTTTGTGAGAAGACATAAAGATATCAACAAACATATCACGGTGAAAGACTTGTAGACCAAAGATGGACAATGAGACTAGAGTACCGTGAACTACGTATGAGAGGAGTAAGGCATACACCAGATCATGTGTTTCCCACACAACATATCTGATAAGAAGGAGAAGATGATTTGTACTAACATCTTGATGGGGAACTTCACCTTGAACTTGGCTAAAAGCATTTTGATAGGTGGAAACTAAGGCTTACATCACATACAACAACATTGGATGTGGACAAAGGATATCCCCTTTAGTGCTAATGCAATTGTATGGAATGTGATTCGTAATGCATTTCCCACATATGGCAACATGGTGAGATGCATGATAAGTGGGAGTCGAGATGGGATGCACTCCCTACTTAATTTGAGGAATAAAATGATCTAATCCAAATAGGCTAATAAGCATGCTAAAATATGTGTACTTTTCTCAATTGAGTGTCAGACACGACCAAAGTATAACAACAAAAATAAATGTAGTAACTATATTCAATTTTACAAGTTTACTAAAAAATATCTCACTAGGGGCTTACATAAAGGTAACAACTTCAAGATCTAAGTAGAGGGATATCCAAACTATGTTAAGTCTATCTCCTAAGAGTCGGATTTGCTATGCCATTTCTGAGTCACCATGTCAAGTCCACCAAGTCTTTCACTTAAGGGGTTGAAAGCATACCCCACAAGAGAAAGAAAATGGATGTTGTTAGCATGAAAGCAAGTATGTGCATATATATATGAATTGAGTAATATCAGGGAATCAGGACACCAATAAAATTGTCAAGGCTTCCCAAATCAAGAGAGATAGTGAATATCCAAATGGATATCCAGAGAAAGTTTAAGAAAGATAGAGAAGACTTCTTGCCTTTCAAACAATCTCACAACGATGTACTACAATCATAAACATTTACATGTTGAGTAATAAGTAAACTAGCATATACTAAAAAGTAGGGTAGGAATTGATATATACCATACCAAGGGACAAGATGACTAAAATCTCTATGCCAAGTAATTATAGAGTTTTTTAGGAGGACTAAAACCTCAGGGTGCATTGGCAGGAGGACTAAAACCTTAGTGTCTACCAGGAGGAGTAAAACCTCGGTGCCCATAATATCAAATATTGTAGGAGGACTAAAACCTCAGTGCATTGACAGGAGGACTAAAACCTCAGTGCCTAAAATAAATATGGCGTCACTACTTCTATTTATGAATAGTCAATCACACATGCAATTAGGGCAAGATAAAGCATAATCATGCTCAAATAAGGGATGAGAACATTCAATTGATATCAAGTGGGGTCAGAGGACCCACTAACAAGTATTCGATGATCTTCACAAGTAAAATGCATTATAAGATCTAAAAAATCCACAACTTGAGAAATTAGGGTTTCATTTAGGTCGCTACTCAAATTAGGGTTTCCAGAAGGAATACGATGAACATGATACAAATTAGGATCCAACAAACATATTAAACAAAATAAGAAGATCACAAGATCTATATCAGTACATAACAGTTGTTTTTTATGTTATCATCTAAACTTATCCTAATATGTTCATTGGAACCTAAATTTGACTCAATATCTTGTTTTCAATTAGTCACTTATATAATAATGGACTATATGGTACTACATATTCTTCTAGTCGTGTGATAAGTTACTATGATTATTGCGGTGTTTATCCTAATAAACCCTGGTTTTATGGGAATCATGTGATTTTTAGGGTTTACGTGTTGCATATGCTTGAAATTTGTTTGCACCTTAGGGGTTATGACAGATGAATGTAGAGACATCATTGAGTCTGGAATGACCTTACATTAAAGTTAAAACCTTAATTGCATTCAGTGAGGTCAAGATGGCTTATGGAAGTGTATGGAAGACTTCAATCTGATTAGGTCTGAAGGTTATTTGACCTCTCGATTGGTTGGACTAGAATATGGATGCTTAGTTTTCTAGGTTGACTAAGTGAGGGTCATGCTGGACCCATAGGTCGACAAAGCTATAAAGGTCTATAATTAGATAGCTTCTAAGAAAACGGTAGTATTGACCTTTTAACCTATTTATACACTCATCCTCTTTCCCCTAAGTTTGTAACAACCCATTTTGAAGTTAAAACAAATGATAGATTATAGCCATGATTGATAAATACTAATCCATTCATATGTTCATCTAGAACCATAATATTGTAATGGAACTTGTGTGAATGAATTAAAGAGACTACACCCTAATTTAATGTGAAGTCATGTTAACAAATAAGTATGATTGATGAAACCTAATTATCTTATAAGGAATATGACATACATGTTGATAGCATATCAAATCATGAACTGACTTTCTTGCCTTGCATTTAGTATGAATGGTTAGTGAGAGCTATAAAGAAATTGACTTCATGGGAACATCATATATGAAAGAGTGTAGTAATCACCCCTTACTATGGCCATCCTATTGGCTAATGATATCATGAGCTTCTTTCCAAATACAATGGACTTGAGAGTATGTGCATTAAAGTAGATCTTTCAAAAGGCTTATTATTCTATTCATAGATATTATGTTCTTTTTATTCTCAGGAATATGGGCTTTCCCCTCAAATAGTTAGAATGGATTGACAATTGTTTTTGTACAACTTCCTTTCAAGTTCTGATCAATAAGACACCTTCAAGCACTTTTCTTGCTTCTAATGTAGTTAGGTAGGGAGATCCCTTGGCTCCTCATTTATTTGCGATCGCTATCCAAGGCTTTTCATCTCTTATCAACAAATATGTGGCAAAGGGCAAATTAAAAGTTATTCATTCTTCTCTAGATTTCAAAATTTTCCACATTGTCTTTGTGGATGACCTCTTGATCTTCACGAGTGCAGATGCTAACACAACTAGAGCTATTACTGAAGTGTTTAATGAATTCCATAGAATTTCTGGCCTAAAGTTGAACAACCTGAAGAGTCAACTGTTTACTAGTAGGAGTACTAGTCATGTTGACGTCAATGTGATTTTAAATATCTTAAGTATACAAATTGCTACACTGCCTGTTAAATATTTGGGAGTGCCCCTTTTATAGTTAGACTCACCAAGTCCATATGAAATCATATCCTTGATAAAGCGAGAAGCAAACTAGACTTATGGAATAGCAATATGCTTTCTCAAGCTGGAAGGATTGAGCTAGTTATTTCAACTTTGTCAACTTAATACATTTTCTGGACATCTGTCTTTCCTATCCTTAAGACAATTATCCTTCAGGTTGACAAGATGATGAGAGATTTTATATGGGGAGACACTGAGAAGAAGAAACATCTGCAAGTTGTTGGTTGGGAGATTATTTGTAAACCCATAAAATGAAGGTGGTTTGGGGATTCAGTGTCTGGAGGACTCGTACAAAGTAGTCATTCTCAAAAAATTGTAGGATATTTCCAGAGACAAGAAGTCACTTTGGGTGAAGTGAATCCATGGGAAGTATCTTACAAATGATTCAATTTGGTCCATTGACACTAAACCACGTTTTCCTTGGTTGTTTAAAATATTTCTCAAATTCAGATTTGCAATTACACCACATTTAAGGTTCTATGTTGGTACTGGAGCAACTATCTTTCTTTGGAAAGACCCTTGGTTACCAAATGGCATGTGATGTTATTAGATCATGTGGATAAACAACTCGTGCTCAAATTGGAAAATGGAGTTAATTGTAGACTTAGTTGTTGCATTCAAGGTGACAATTAGTTTATTCTAAAGTTTAGGGGATGAAAAAGAATGGTGAATGTTCTTTAAGGCCTAACTAATCTGATCGGACAGAATGACCTCTTGCTTATTGATGACTCTATTTCTTTCAGACTCAGGGATGCTTGGGATTTAGTCAGAAATAAAAACCTGATTATCGATTGGGATGACTAGGTTTGGAAAGGGAAAACCCTAAGAAGGTGCTCCTACTGCTTCATGTGGAAGTTCTTTCTAGACAAACTTCCAACTCTTGAATATCTGAAAAGAGTGGATTTTTATCTGACTTCAAGGTGAGCCCTTTACAAAAAGAGTTTTGAAGATATGAAGCATATCTTTTTTTAGTGTACTTTCAGCTCTCTTATCTGGAACAAATTCATATCTCTTTATGGTTTTTATCTGAAATCAAAGGAGGAACCACTGAAGATTAAAGGTGAAGCCAAGGGATCTAATGTTTTTTGTTTCATACTACACTTGACTTGGAAGAAATCATCATAACTTTTTTGGTTTTGAAAGAGATGATGAGTCAGTCTAGGATTCATACATGAGATATGCTATTAGTTTTTATAGATAGATCGTTTTCCTTATTGTTATCTTATACAACTTCTTTATTAGTGATCTATCTTCTAGATCATAAGTTTTGTAACTACACTTTTTATATAAATGAAGGAAAACATGCTAGATTCGTCAAAAAAATATTGTGAATATGGTAATTTGAATATTTATGAAGAGGATATATTGTTGGGAATCATCTTAGAGATCAAGGATAATTACAGAGTGTTTCATAATTTGAAATGCAACTTGTAGATTCAAGTAAGTAATTTGGTTGACTTTTGTAGAGGTTAGAGCAACCATTGGGTCCAGGTGATCACTTTGATCAAAGCACTGCAAAATTGGTCGACTTGTTGAAATGTAAGGTCTACTGGTTGGACCAACTTCTTGTAAGCTATGGAGAGATGCAGTGTAAAATCTGGCTTCAATCTCTACTTTGATTGATCTAACCATGTTGATGAAGTTAGACCAAATTCATGTAATGTGTCGTGTTTATGGTTGAATGCACAATAAATGCTAAATAATAAAATTGGAAGATCTATATAAACATCAGGTTGACTCCTTTTGACCCCATGATGCAATTTTCTAGGTTCTTCACCACCTAAAGCTCTCTCTCACAAATTTCACACTAGAATGACAAAGTCAGGTGGATTTCAAGAAAAGCTTGTAGAATTAACCCAACAATTTCCCCTGAAGTTTGGTCACATTGATTGTTGGTTAGTTATTTAGTTTTCCATCTTCTTTTTTAACTTCTCCTCTATTCTACCCTACAACTTGTTATCCTCTAGATAAGGATCAAGAACATGTGGAATATCTTTCTCTCATCCCTCAATCTTCTTCTTTAGGGTAGACTGGTGGCCTAAAGGTGGGTTCTACCAAAAGATTAGTGTGTTGAGGCTCTTGCTAAACCCTATGAGATGTAAAAAAAAATCTTCTATATACAACAATTTGTGTAGATAACTACACATAAAATCTATTCTATATGTAAAATGGAAATTGTTGTAGTGATTTAGTAGATTGTTCTTAATCTAAATTATGCTATCATGAATGAATAGAAGGATGTGAAAACTACTCTAATTTACAGTTCATGTCTCTTATTATCTTGACTACATACTTACTGTTGTAATGTCATTAAACCAGTGAAAAGTTTTGGAATTTGTGAATGATGGTAAGAAGGGAGACTATATCTATGTTATGGAATGAAGAATTTTTTTGGAATATTGTTCATATCAGAGCATACATTTTTTAGCTTTAATCTTTAGTTACACATCATATGATCATTCCTTCAGTTTAATCCAACAAGATTGATTTTTATCTAGCAAAATGTACTAGAGGATTGTAAAGAATTGTCCATGTCTCTTTCTATACTTATTTTTATTTTCATGAAATCATCGAAATAGGTTACTAAGTAGATGTCTAATTAGACTATATGTGCATTAAATGTGAATTATTATCAAAAGTTGGTCATCATTGATAAGAAATGCATGGGCTTTGCATGATGGATGGAAAATGAGATGAAAATAGATATCTAATGATCCATTATAACAATAATCCCAATGAGCATACTAAACACATACAAATCTTGTTAATGGTAACCATATAAAATTTGCACTCAATATTTGTAAATATATAAATATATGATTTTTTTTTTGGAATATGCATGGATACATGGTTCCATAGAGTGAGAATTATTATAATAGAGTCAGAAACATGAAATAAATGTTATGTGGTGAAATTCAGATGATATAGTGTACGGTAAATAATGGAATTTATATGTTGTTACAGAGAACAACTTGGTGTATCACATGTGTTTGTTTATTTTGCATTGGTTCTATTATAATTAGTGGAGAAGAACTCATGTTTAACATCTTGAGATATGCCAAGTGTCCTATAATCCCATGAAGGTACATGAATCTTCTAAGTAATTGAGAGAGAATTTATCACATATAGATAGGAATCCTAAACATTGCAAGCCTCCCCATATGAACATACTAGGGTGGTGGAATGGACCTTAATTGTAGTGGATAGAGATACATGAGGAGAAGGCTTAGGGTGAATTATGTCAGAAAATAGGGCAACATAATATGCAGAAGAAACAAAAATTTTATTGCCATATTTCCCATAAACCAATAGATCGCGTCAACAAATGTATAATGGAAAGGATGGTCTTGAGGATATACCTGGTCCAAGAGCAAATACATAGACATACTCCTCATCATTGTAGATGCACAAATACCTTCTAGTTGCACTGGGACTCATTTCGGCTCCTCCATGGATAACAAACTCGAACGTCGTCATCTGTAACAGTTCCTCCCGTCACAGACTGTTGGTTGATGTTGTCCTCCTAGCAGCACCCGTAACTCCACCTTACCAGAGCCAATGGAAAGCAGTTTTCCCCTTTTGTCAACGTACTAGTCATCGACATACTCTCCCACAACTGATCTGTAGTTGTTCTCTCCCTCGTTATCCCTCCCTTTAATGGGTAGGACTTGCTCATGCTCTCTATTGGTTACTAAAACTAGAGAGGACAACAATTGATAGAGAAACTGATTCTCAATTGTGTGTCTTGGGAATTCCCCATTGCCCCTCTATTTATAGGAGGGGTTAGGGTCAGGGTTCCCAGTCGAAGGAGTAGAAGGGTCTAAAATCATGAATGTTCTAGAACTTGCGCAACACAAAATGGTTGTCTTGCTTACACTCCCAAACAGTCATTTGGTCAGTGAAACGGTCGCCTCACATATCGAAATGGTTGTTTTACAAGTTTCCTATTTGCACTTGAATTTGTAATTTTTTTTCTAATTAATGTTCCACATTAATCCTTGTACTAGTCAAATTTAACAAGTGAAACAATCAAGTTTTCTCAGGATTCGGGAAAATCACTAGAACCTTCAACCGACCTGTTTGAGCTGATCGATTCACTAAGTGAACCAGTTGTCTCACCAGCATGAGCCGATCAGTTTGTGTCCTGAGTCATGTAGAAATCAACCAATTCAATATTCAATCAATATGATGCTCTAATCAATCAATTTAACACTTGAACTTTATAGTTCCGAGTCCAATTAGTTAATTTGTTGTTTAATCAAATACCTAAACACCTTTAGTAATCACATTAAACATCATTCATGGTTATACTCCTTTAATTCAAGTTTATCCTATGTGTGTGACCCTATACATCCAGAATTACGTTGGCAGTGAATGTTCATAACTAATTATGACATCACAAGCAATGAGCGGTGCCTAGTTACACATCATTGCTATCTAAGTAATTTGGAAAGTTGGAGAACAACTTCAACCTACAATCCGTGATTAGTGTTATAGCGATCATATAGTTCCTTTGTCTTTGATATCCAGATTGAACTTGAGGCATGGAATTTGTCATCCTCTCAACATTCAATCCATGTTACTTGAACTAGAGTGGACTGTCTGAGATGTGTGTGAGTTCACATATCATATATTGAGTCACATGAGTATGGCAGTACATTTTTCCATCTTGGTTATGAAGATGCCTTGGATATCAAACTCCTGTAGGAGGGACAAATCCCATCTACAACACTCACACTCAAATCCCCAAGTGTCACAACTACCCAATCGTCACTGTTATGGCGGCCCTTATTTTAGTATTACGTTTGATGATGTCAAAGTTTACCAAATAATATGTGATGAATGTAGTGACTTCAAGTCTAAGAACCACAATCAACACTATCAGTATGAGAGATGATTCGAACTACCATTCCATGGTCTCCATGTATCACTCTTATGATGGGTCTGTCTGATACACTATTCTCTAACATGTACCTATGTGAGTGACTTGATATCATATATCATGACTAATGAGATTATGTTATCAGTCAACACACTATAGTCTTATGTATTATTGTCATCTATTTTGCTTCCATAGTAATATCTGACTAGGGACATAACAAGAATGTATATGTATACTCTTAATATTCCTATGATCTCACCATTCAAGTCATGTACTTGAAAAAATGTCATTGAGTAATATCACTCTTTAGACATCTACTTATGTTTGTGTCATCATCTCATGACTGAGATAAACATAATGGATGAAATTATCTTTTATTATTATCAAATCAGGTATTTAATGCCACACTTGAAGCATCATATGGTTGGCTCTCTGGTCATATGTACCAACAAGTTAGAGTCTGAGGACGAATCTGCATGGAAATTAGGGGACCCATAGAGGTGGGGTAGAGCCAAAAAGTCCTTATGAAAGATATGTGAAAATGATTATGAAGACCCACAAGGTGGATATAGGCTACAAAGTCCTTATGAAAGATATGTGAAGAGGATTATGGAGACCCAAGGAGATGATATTGTGGCCCCACTCATGCAAATTGTGATTGAAGAATGTGAAATGTGAGATGGAAAAAGAAATATGACATAAGCCACACTTGTTCCAAGGCGTGGAATTGAAAAGGTAGAGTTGTTATAGGTTCTTACCTAACCCTATGGAGGATGTGGACTAAGATAGGTGTCTTAGGGTGGCCATCTAAACCCCAAGGCATGGACGAAGAGTCATGCATGTGGATATGTCATGGATGCTTCTATTTGGTTAGGTACATGCCAATTAAGTTTAAGACATTTCCGAAATATGATTAGTTGATATATAGACATGTTAATTGTTACTCATACACTTGTTGGAAGATCTTATAGTTTTTTTCTGCCATGTATCATGAATAATTCATGCACATTTGTCATTTTGAAATATATCTGCCTTAATAGTTAAAATTAAGATGAAATTTTGGTAACTTATTCTTATCTATAACCTACTCACTTAAATAATGGTTAATAAACCATTGTAAAAAAACTAGGTATAAGATAAGAACAAATATAATCCAGAACTCAAATGAGACTTTCTCCTAAAGGGAAGGTAATTGGGGGGGGTATTATAAGAGTCATTCATGTACTAAGAGTCTTCGGGAGAGAACATTTTGTTGATACAAATACTTCCTTATATATGTAAATTATGTATGATGGGTTCCCTTTATAAGAATGAAGAAGTACTTTGATTCTTAAGTTTATACATTTTAGTATATTTCTTAAAGATTGCTGATAAGACTAGTTGAGCATGCTTTATTTTCTTGAAAATATTAAGAAATTTTTAAAGTTTTAATCACGAGTGTGGCACTTAATTATACTTCACTCGTGACTCCTAATAATCAACTTATAAAGGATTATTGAGATCCCCAAAAGTGTGGTATTGGAGCTTGGGTTGTATTGTTACTAGAACATAGAATGAGTCTGGGTCATCTTTCTTAACCACAATGATACTAATGGTTTTTCTTAGTTATAAATGGTTAATGAGAGACAAAATGTAAATACGAATGTTAAAATTGTAGTAATAAGGAAATAAAGATGAGAATGTGAAGATAGTTTGATTCAGAAGGAATGAGAAAGGAAAAGAATGCCATCATATAAACAACTAACTTTAAAAGTCACAATAGATAAGAAGGTAATAAAATAAAAAAGATAGATGGACAAGAAAAAAACCCAGATGTTTAGAGAGAGAGAAAAACATGCACTACTATAGAAAATGCTTTTTACAATGGAAAAAATACAACAATTTTGTTGGTTGTGTTGTAGTTAGCATATCTTTTACAACAAGTCTATTTGTGTGTTGTGAATTATATATTTTATACAACACAAGTTATATACACTGGGCCAAACTCATTGTAGTATATGTGATACTACAACAGGTGCTAAATTGTTGTAATAGACTATAATATCACAACATACTCAGACCCGTTATAAAAGACCATGATTGCACAAAATGCTCTAACCCTTTGTAATAGTCACGTATGCTAACTTGTTGTAATATACCATCATTACACAACATACTCTAAACTGTTGTAAAATATCATAATTACAGAACATGCTCTAACATGTTGTAATAGTCATGTATGGTAACCCGTTGTAATAGACCATCATTACACAACATACTCTAACCCGTTGTAAAAGATCATAATTACACAACATGCTCTACCCGTTGTAATAGTCACATATGTTAACCCGTTGTAATAGACCATCATTACACAACATACTATATCCCATTGTAGTATACTATAATTACACAACATGCTTTCACCTATTGTAATAGTTACCCGTTGTAATAGACCACAATCACACAACATGTTTGCACGTCATTTGTTGTATATGTACAACAAAGAATATATGTGTTGCATAAAATGAAACTAGTTCATCGGTTAGAGATGTGCCTTACTTTCAAGTGGTCTCAAGTTTGATACCTTGTGTCTAGATGTATTTTCCTTTTGTCTCAACATGTTATATACAACACCCCTTTTACAACAAGTGTGTTCAATGAACTACAACATGTATTAACTGTTGTATAAAATACATATATTACAACATGCACCACCACACCTATTGTATAAAGAACCCCCCCATAAGACCATGTGATCTAATACAACAGTTGAAACCCGTTGTAAAATGGAAAAATGAAATGTTGTAAAAACAATTTTTTGTAGTAGTGATGGTTAATTGGTAAAGTACCCAAAGATAACAAAAATCATCAATGTATGATGTGAATGAGATGAATATTGATTGAATCCAAGTTCAAATACCAAGTCCAAGTATTTGTGTTACCAAGGAATTTAAGATCGAAAGTTCTTAACCCAACTAAAAATAATTTTCTTGACCAAACACCCAAAGTAAGTGAGCTAGAGCATTTGAGTAAACATGAAATAACAAAATAAGTAAATTAATAGAAGGTAAAGAGAATTAATCAAAGAAAGTGATGTGATGAGATAAATGAATAAAGGAAGAGATGAATAAAGATACCGATTGCAAATTAAGTGTAAATTGATATGAAAGACCAAAATTGATGGAGGAGAAGATGTGTATACACAAAGAAATGCGAGAATTTTTATTAAACTTTTGGATCTACATACACAAGAACAATAAACAAATAACATGCATTAAAATGAAAGTTTATATTGGAAAGAATGGTTATGTGAAAATTAAAAGGTTAAGAATATATGATATCAAGCACAAATTGACGAAGAAAGTAAATACAAGATGTATATTGGAATTGTGAATTTGGTTTGAAAATACAATTCAATATAAGTGTATTCTATAACTTTTGATGATGTGATTATTAGCTAGTTGATCTAGTCCACTCCCCACTTATGTGAATATTTGGATCTAATTTTGTGAATTTTATAAGGAAGCAAGGAATGTAAGATTCTAGAATAAGAAGCATGGATGGACATTTAAAGGTTGGGAGTTAGTCATAAAACTAAATGGGTAACATATGAAAGGATAAAGGTGAAACATGGTTTTATATGACTGGAAAAGACCAATTACATTGAAAAGATTAATGGAAAGGAAGAACAAATACTAAGATTAGATCTACTCAATCACGAAGGGAAAGTTCAGGTAAGTAAAAATAATTCTTGATAATTTGAGAAAAATATGAATGAAGCAACAAGTCGACTAAATTGTTAAAGAAGTTAACCAAGATTTCTCTAAGTCACTCAATCTGTTACATATATGACAATAAAAAGAGGATAAGATAAATAAATATTTATAATTAGAAAATGGATTAACAATTTGTTTCTGAATAATAAAAGGGAGAGAAACACAAATATGACTCTAAATGGGAAAATTAGAAGACAAACACAAATACAAAGATCAATAAATAGATAACTTTAAAGGAAAAAAGTAAAATTTAGATATATTTATTATTTAACAACGATGTTGAGAAAGTATAAAGGAAATCTAACGAACCTTAAAGATAAATGATTAGAAAATGTATGAAGATGATGGTTGTATATGATGAAGAAGTCAAGTACTAAGGGTCAAACCAAACAAAATGTATAAAAAGTTTCTTAAAATGAACACAATGCATGAAAATAAGATAGAAAAGAGAGTATACACATAGCTAGAGACAATCTTAAAAGGAAAAATAAACAATATACAAATATTTATATAAGTAGGACTATAAGAAAATGCATTGCATACACATTGAAAATTGGGACTATGATGAAGAGCAGTTTTCTAGTAATCCTCAATTATCAAAGATGATTTATTGGACAAAGACCAACATGAAAAAAATAATATATGCAGGGGAGAACCATTAAGGACCATGAATTATAAGTTGAAAATATATGAATATAAACAAAAGAGATATAAATTATTTAAACATAAATAAGTATATGAATCATTTGTTTTAAAAAAATTCTAAGACTATACATGAAAGAAAAGGTAACTATTAGTTCTATACATGTCAAACCAAAAGGAAAAAATATAGTGTTGTGATGATAAAGACATGTTTTAGGAAAATAAATTTTGCATTTAAAGCTTCAACAATTATCCAGTGAAGTATTAATATAATTTAATCAATGCATGTAAGAAAGGAGGGTTGTAGAATGCTACATGTGCTCAGTATCATGGATTTCTAGAAAGGGCATCCAACCTAAGTATGACACTTCATAATAATAATAGTCATCATCATCTAAACCTCGATACCAACTATGTTGGGTTCAACTACATAGATCCTTTATTTCCATTTAGCTCTGTCATGGGTCATATTCTGGTTGAGATCTAGAGATTCAAAAACTC
The DNA here is from genome assembly GCA_963693085.1 of Alisma plantago-aquatica. Taxonomy (NCBI): domain Eukaryota; kingdom Viridiplantae; phylum Streptophyta; class Magnoliopsida; order Alismatales; family Alismataceae; genus Alisma; species Alisma plantago-aquatica. The sequence goes on along the minus strand of OY856412.1, from coordinate 715,170,065 downwards.
TCTTTATAAGCTCTTCCCATGTTGATTTAGGTCTTCCCCTTCTTCTATTAATTGTGCTTGACTCAATAGCATTGCTTTGTCTAAGTGCATTGGTCGATCTGCATTGCACATGTCCATACCATTTGAGTCGGCCCTCGTACAACTTGTCCTCAATGCTCACCATCCCACTTTATTCCTTATATAGTCATTTCTGAAGCGATCTTTTCTTATATTCCCACACATTCATCTCTACATACACACTTCAACCACATTCATCTTGTTGAGACCTGGTTTCTTCACCGCCCAGCATTCACTTCCATAGAGCATGATTGGTTGTATAACTATTTTATAAAACTTGCTTTTTAATCTGAGAGGGATCGGTGAGAGGGATCTTCCGATCACATAATACTCCAGTTGCACTTCTCCAGTTCAACCATCTTACAATGATCCTGTGACAAATATCATTTTAGGCATCCCCATCTATTTGAATAATGGAACCCAAGTAACAAAATTAAGACATTACTCCGTCCAACTAGGCTCCACCATTCACAATGCGAGATTGAGTGAAATTGCAATGCATATACTCAATTTTTATCCTACTAATAATCAATCCATTTGATTATAATACATTTCCCCAAAGTTCAACTTTATAATTCAATCCTTCTTTAGTTTTATCAATCAATACAATATCATAAGCAAATAACATACACCAAGGAATGTCATCTTGGACATTCTTTGTCAACTCATCCATGACAAGAATGAATAGATATGGGCTGAGTGTGGATTCTTGGTGTACCCCAACTATGATATGGAATGTTGTTTTCTATGCTGAAAGAGTCCTCACGGTTGTTGTAGATCTATCATACATGTCTTTAATCAAGTCAATCTATTGTATTGGCACACCCTTTTTCTTCAAAACCATCCACAACACTTCCATGGGTACTCAATCATAAGCCTTTTTGAAATCAATAAAAACCATATGAAGATCTCTTTTGATTTCTCTATATTTCTCCATAAGCCTCCTTATAAGAAAAATAACATATGTTGTTGACCTTCCAGACATGAAAACACATTTGGTTGTTTGATATCCACATTATAGATCTAAGCCTCTGCTCAATAATCATCTCCCAGAGCTTCATTTTGTGACTTATCAGTCTGATACCTCTATAGTTTGTGCAACTCTGAACATCACCTTTGTTCTTGTAGATGGGGACTATAGTACTATTTCTCAACTCATTCAACATCTTCTTGGACTACATGATCTTGTTAAATAAATATGTTAACCACATTACTCCTTCATCATCCATACTCTTCCATACATCAATGGGAATACCATATGGTATGCATGCCTTTCTCATTTTCATATTTTCAAAGCATTCTTGACCTCAAATAGTGAAATTTGTCATTTGTAAATGATATCTCTTGTATTCATATCACATGAGTCTCTAACATTCTTTACAATATCTCCATTGAAAAGCTTTTGGAAGTAATTTCTCCATTGGTTCTTGATATCATCGTTCTTTACCAACACTCTGTCATCTTCATTCTTGATGCATTTAACTTGACTCAAGTATCTTCCTTTCCTTTCTCTTATGTGATCCATTTTATGTATATCTTTTTCCCCTTCTCTTATGTCCAACTTCTTATAAATATCATCAAAGTATCTAGATCTTGCCTCTTGAACAACCTTTTTAGCTTCTTTCTTTGCTTGCTTGTATCTCTGGTACGTTGCATCATCTCGAGATTTGGGCAAACTCCTATAGATCTCCATTTTTGGTTTTATAGCCTTCTTTACTTTGTCACTGCACCATTAAGTCTCTTTTTGTTGAGGCCCACAACCTTTAGACTTCCCAAAAACCTCTTTGGCAATTTTTGTTATGTAGGAGCTCATGTTATACCACATAGTGTCAACACTAGACTCCAAGTTCCAAGTTCCCTCCTTGATGAGCTTATCATGATAAGTCAATCTCTTTTCTTGTTTAAGATTCCACTACTTGATTTTGATATCTTTGTTTATGTTATGTTTGCCTTTATTGACCTTCATGTTAATATTCAACACCACCAACCTATGTTGGGTTGTGAGTTCTTCACTGGGAATCACTTTATAATCCTTGCATACTTTACAATCCACCCACCTTGTAAGGAGGTAATCCATTTGGCTACAATTGTACCCACTCTCGAATGTAATCTTATGAGATTCTCTTTTCCTGAAATGAGTGTTTGCCAAAATCATATTGTATGCAACTGCAAAATCTAATATCCTCTCTCCTTCTCTGTTTCTACTGCCATATCCGAAACCACCATGAACTCACTCATATCAAACATTGATACTCCCAAATGGCCATTTAAATCATAGTCGATAATGATCTTCTCCTCTGCCGGTATTCCCTGCATCAATTCATCCATGTCATCCTAAAATTCCTTCTTAGTGTCCTCGTGAAGGCCAACTTTGGGGGCATAAGTGCTAAGAATGTTAAAAACATCTCCCCCCAAGAACAACCTTGATATATATGATTCTATCACCCATCCTAGGGATCTAGACAACATCATCCTTCAACATCTTATCAACAATCAAACCTATGCCATTTCTATGTTTATCAATACATGTATACCATATTTTGTATCATATGTCTCCAATCTCTCTATAATGTTCCCATGTCCACTTAGTTTCCTACAAGTAAGGTTTATTGACTTTTCTTCTCATCATGGTATCCACTAACTCAAAATATTTCCCTACTAGAGAGACAATATTCCAAGATCCAACTCTAATCTTTTTCTATTGAACTTGCTTCTTTACATGCCTTCATTAAAAACATCGCCCTTACACAATTTTCACTACATCTAGGCAATGATGCAGTGGGACTAGATTCTTTACCCACACTCGTCCAAGATGTGGAAACCCTTGCACTATGTAAGTATGTCGCTTGCGAATATTTGATAAATCCTTGAGAATATACAATAAGTTTATAAGAATTAGCACTATAAATCCTCATACATCACATTGTCATTGGTAGGAAAGTCTATAAGTTTCAAACTGTATGGCAACAAAATCTTATAGTTATCCAAAATGATACAAATGATACAAGGAAGTAATTCATATATATTTACTATACACAATTACTAACCTCAATCAACACAAGAGTATGTGATGTGTAACATGATTAAATGCCTTTTTTGTGTTATTGAAATAGTTTTACAGATGATGCTACAATAATATATTCATGACTTATTATAAAATTTTATCATAGAATTTCTCTATTTTACAATATTATTGTAAACATGAAGTAAAAAGAAAGAAAAGGTACCAATGAAAGATGGGAATGGATTGCAATAAGATGAAGAAGTCCATGAAAGAATGTCAGTATAGTTAATAATGTCATAACATATGAAGATGAATGCCATGTTTTATATGTAGATCTTGTGTTGTTTAGTTGGTAAGCATGTTATTGGATTCCTTGTGGTCAATAATAGAAATCCATGAACCAATAGGTCCTAAAAATATCTCATAAACCTGTTAATAGAAGATTTTTTTTATAAAGGAATTTGGAATTTACATGCCGAAGTAAATTGCATTCTGGGATCAATATGATCAAACCAAACATGGGATCAACTAAACCACATATTTAGAGTAACTTCAAAAGACTAAGAATACTATAAGGCAACATATTTAAATAGAAAGGTCAAGTAAGGATAAAGGAATATTTCAAAATGATTAAAGAAAAGGAATTACCTAAGACATAGAAAATGATCATTAACTCACTCAAAACATAAGTCACATGAACTAATTGGTGAAATAGACGATGAAGGAAAGAGAAAGCAAAACTCATTAACTTGAAAGGAATTAAGTAAGTATGATATTAGTGATCCTATAACTACACATACTTCCTAAAAGCATCTTCAATTTTGAGATTAAAACATACTATGGGAGTGAGTGTAGAAACTTGATCTTTTGGACCAAATTTTCACATAATTGTCAAAACACATAAATAATATTTTGTATGTTCATACTATACATCATAATAACTGGAATACTATACATGAAGACTAGTAACTGGAAACATAAAGTCATATCTCATCTTAAATTAATAGAGGACGTCTCCCACATGTTGCATCACATATCTATGTGTTTCACAAAGGGATGAAGCACCAAGCATTGACCAAAGAGGGAAAGGGTCAACTGATGTTGGTACCAAAAATTTTATCATTGAAATAAATTTCACCTATACATGAAGACAAATAATTTTCAGAGAGGGTGTGTATAAACCTAGTATTTTTGAACAATTTTTCACATAATTTTGATAACATATAAATAATACATTCATGCTATACATCAAAGTACATGGAAGTCTATAAATACAGACTAATAATCGGAAATGTTAAGTCCTATATCACATTCAAGCAACAAAGGACATCTCCCACATGTATCTCCTATATCTTCCTTACATACCTATCCATTTATATTCCAAAGGGATGAAGAAGCACGTATGGACCAAAGAGGATAAGGTCATCTAATGCTGGTAGTAAATTCTCTTCATTGAGCTATTATAAATATATGCTACAATATATTACTCAGATGCAATTTCAAACTAGGTAAGGACTATTTGGTGGACCTAGGTTAAAAACACAAAATTACAAGTGCATTCAATCTTCAAGATATCACTCTACTATATTGTTCAAATAGAAATTATACAAGACTGTTCAACATTAAAGACTATGCTCAAGGAATAAAGTATACAAGATTGTTCCAAATGTACAATATGGTTCATAATAGCAAGATCAAATTTTAAAAATCAAATTTGGGAACCTTCACATTATATGTTTTCAAGGTTGAGGTGCATTTTGTTCTCACAATCTATGAGAGAACAAATATGCCTCCTAATTTCTATTTAGCATGTATGTTGAGGGGCAACTAATCTATGAACCACTATGCATGGTGGAGGGACGTTTCCCAACCTCAAGTGATCTAAAACTCCAAAGCTTACAAATCCCAAAAGGAGTCAAAACTCCAAATAGATCAAATCTAATACCATTTTAACATTAAAAATATCCAACATCCACCCATAATGGTGGCGACCTTTGAAAGGTAGGTTCACCACATTAACATGTTTATTGCATACAATTAAATATAGAAAGAAATATAACAATAATGGAATACAAAATCTAGTACCTTAGGACTTTAAAGTATTGACAAACTACTACTTATTATATTCCAAGGATTTATAAATAGATATCTACAAAGATAAACAGTCTTATTACTATTTGGCTTGGAACCATTTTTTTTTTTAATTTGTATGATTTAGAATTAAGTTATACATATAGGATTAACATTTTAGTTCTCCAATTCAAGGTTTTAGATCTATTCTAGTTTGAATATCTATCTTTAGTCATATAAGTCCAAATGAGTCTAGGCTACATTTCTGCGTGGGTAACGATATGCATTACAATAGTTTGTGTCATGTACTTTATCTCAAACTATCTATATTTATTTTTCTCAGCTTTCTCAACTAGGGTCAAGTGTATTATCCACGTTAGGGTATATTTACAAGAATGCTTGTTTTGCAGGAAAGTAGGGTTTAAGTACCACATACACTCATATTGAAAAACATAAATACTTATTATGACGTGCTATATCATCATACCACATTAACAACTATGATAAATTTAGATGTCATATTTAATTTATTCATGTATACAATCAACAAATGTAGGTATGGATTCTAAATTATCAGTATGACCTATATTCTCCCTTATGAGTAGTCTAATTAGTGAGTTTAACATCCTCACTATAAGTACATTGATATATACAAGTCATGAGTTTCAAATTAGATAGTATGCATACATTCTCTTTCCCATAATTTGACAGTAAAAAATTAAACTAAGCATATTGAAGTTACTCGTATTTTAGGAATAGAGTATAAATTTCAATTTAGGTCTCTAAATTATATTTCTCTCTAAGAGAACATCTGGCCAACCAAAGTCCAAAATGAATACTACTTGGGATGTGACTCACTAACATATACTCTTTAGAGGAACTTAGGCTTAGTAATAGTCAAGAATGTAGGTTAGAATACCAACTTCTCAAATTTCATTACTGATAGTCCTAAATTGCACTTCTGAAATAGACAGACTAAGAAGGGTCAAACTTTGAATTTATAACCCAGAACCTTCAAGGACCCCCACAACTCAATACGTGGTCGAGGTAGATACACAAGGTCGAATACAGGGATGTGGGGACATTTAGGATACTTAATATCTCACTCTTAAGTCAGTTAAGTCAAATTGATAGTTGATAAAAGTAATAGTAAAGAAAATACAACAAAGTCTGTGGAATTCTACTAATCAGAAAGGAGTTCCTGGCTATGTAACCACAAATTGGGCGGTCTATGCACCCTCTATCGAGCATAGACAACTATCGACACCATAGAAAATAACCTACATCCAAACATAGTATGTACTATGGTAGCTGCATCTGTGGGGGGTCATCCCACTCACTCTCCCACAACATGACTAGAACCCCTCAATGATACAAAAGCTCTTTCAAGGACGTTATATCAACACCCCAAAAATATTCAAGACACCCTTTCAGGTCCAAAACATTCTAGGATGCTAGGAACATAAGTGATCTGGACAGAACACAGACCTTGGACTCGAGTGGGTGGACCTAGACCCGACCAGGTTCAAGTGTGCCTAATTGTTTCCAAGGCAAGGGTTCTGTGTAGATAACTGTTGGACATCATCCTTTCAGATTCAATCCAAACTACCTTCTCTTCTCCATTTCTATGAATAATCTCTCGATCTAGGTAGAAATAGAAGCTCAAGCAACAAAGAGATCAACCAACCATCAATCATAACCATAAAGAGAAGATAGAATAGAAAATGTACTAGAATTGAAAGAGAGATACTTTCTTAAGGTAAAAGTACATAAACATGCCCAAAACGGGCTACATAGCCAAGAAGGATCTCAACTAGACATGGACAAGCATAGTTGGCACCGAACAAAGATGAAAGAACATCATTATACAGAACAAAGAAAAAAAGTAGAGGAAATAGGTTGAAGAAGAGATTTAGCCCATAGAGGAGAGGTGGCTCTCACTCCTTAGCCTCTGTATAGGATGAATCTCATATTTGGTTCATCCTCCTTGATCTTCTGAACTCCTTGGACTCCTTTCTCTTTGATTCTGCCCCAAAAATAACTTAGAGGATGCATGAAGGTGGAAGGTGGCTGGAAATGGCAGGAAGTGGGTGGATGATGATGGAAAATAGTGGTGGATGGAAGCAAACTGAAGGGTTGGGTGTAGGGTGTGCTCTTCAACCCTTTCAAACCTTATAATTCTCCCATAGAACTCTGGGAATAACTGAACCTGTCAAACCCCTTGCTAGGTAGCGAGGGGTGGGTATTTATACGTGAAGGTGGAGTGTGTGTGATAAGTGGTCACTACTCCTTCAACAGTTGTTGAGAATTCAGTCGTTGTCTTTTCATTGGATGACCCGACCAGGCCGAGGTGGGCCTAATCGTGTCGAGCCTAGCAGTCACTATTATTTCTGTGATCACTGAACCTTCTTTGGCAGTCACTAACTTCTCAATGGTCATTTTCTTCTTAGCATTAGCTAAAGATTCAGAGTTGCAGCAGTTGCTGGTCTTTTCTTCTTGACCCGACCGGGTCGGGGTCCAACGGTCACTGCTAGTTCAACTCTTTTAGCGGTCGCTATTGGTGACTGGACTCTACAAATCATCGATATGAGATTGTGGTGGTCGCAGAGATGGTGTATGCCTAGCAATCGCTAAAAGTGTAAGCTGATGCAAAAACCTATTGATGAACCAGACTGAGTCGGGTTAGACCTGATCAGGTTCTCATGGAGAGATCTTGGAGGATGGACATCTTCTCAATTTTGGTGCGTGCAAGTCCCAAAATGGCTAGTTGAACAAAAAGATATAAATTACCAAAAGATAAGAATCTATAATTATTTTGGGCAAATTAAGGATATAACGACACATAACCATAAATAAATGCCTAAATTTGGGTGTTATCAACCACCCCAAGCTTAAACCTTTGCTTTTACTCAAGAAAGCTGTGTTGAAAGAGCAAAAAGATATCATCCAAATTAAGTTTGACTATAAATGCTAAACTTAAGAAAAAACAATTTAAAACATCAATTATCCCGATGCATGTTGTTTCAATACAAACCCCCACCAAATGAGAAAAACCTATTAAAGTAAGATAAAAGAGCATCCTGGCATAATTAAGAAAATTATCTAAAACATATCAATACTCTAATGACTTCTAAGGATCCCAATTTGCATCAGGTTGGTCCATGTAATAAGAAATAGTCCCTATAGTTTGAGCCAGTTGGCCTAGAGTAGTGAGACGAACTCCTCATACTGTGCTCAAACCAAATGTGCTACTGGGATGATCTCAGAGGTCTCCTAAGGGTTCTTAAAAGACTCCTAATGAGTTTTTTGGGGGTGGTATTACCAGGCATGACATACCCGCATTCACGAGTGCAATCATACACTAACTCGACACCATTCCTCAATTCTTCTAAAAGAGAAAATAAACACTCATATTTTTATTCATAATTAGGCTTTTATTCTCTGTGTTCTAATTTATATTCTTAAGTGAGAAGCTATTTTGAATATTTTAGGATTTTGTAGGCGGCCAAGACTCTTTTACAAATTTTTAATTTTTCATCTTTTTGACTCAATCTAAGGTGAGAGGTCACATAGACCAACACGGAAAACACTTCAACCTGATTATAGCTCAAAACTCATAATTATTCACTTGATATATGTGTGAAAAGTAGTAATTATGATTCAAAGATCATTCAAGTATAAACTAGTTTGTGAAAAGTGTGGTTTTGAGTTTTGATCAGACTTTAGCTCTTTCCCGTGGTTCTAAATCATGGGTTTGCCATTCACAACATGGACCGATGGACTAATGTTTTAAGCTATGAAAATTGCCAAACTTAAGGAAAAAATAAAAGGGTAAGTCGAGCAAAAGACTCAGTAGTTTAAGATGAAAAGAGTGCATTTAGTAATAAAAATAAGCACAAGGTTCATTAAGGTTTTCAAATTATGAAATTAAGTCTTACAAAGCTGAAAATTTAACTCTAAATGCAAGGAACATGGAAGAACAACATCAATGCATGAAAGAAAGAACTAAATGGAAAGTAGAAGATAGTGGGTGGTACACCCTACCACCACCCAAGCTTAAAAGGTTTGCTCGTCCTCGAGCAAATCTCAAGCTGTGGATGGCATGAGGTACAACTACTACTAGTACTCACTGTTAAAGTACTGGTTCAGGTCATCGATGCTACCTGGATGATTCTCCTAGTTGGAGTGCATCCCTCGTTGATAATGGAATGGCTGGCTAAAATCCTGGGGCGACTAGTGGAATGGCTAAAAAGGTTGAAATGGTTGTTGGAAGTCAAAGGAGGTGGTGGTGGACACAAGATTGTGTTGAACCTCTGTCTGAGGTATGACACATCTTGCTCCAGCACATCAAAATGTCTATTTGAGTCAGCCCTGAAATCTATCATAAAAGTTCCCCAAGTTGAGGTTTGGGGCGTACTTCTCCTGCCGAAGAGATTCTAATAAGCAGATGAAGGCATTTCGGTGTAGAATCCTCCCTGATGTGGGATGTTGTGGAAGGTTGCTACCATGCTTTGCTCGATCTCCTGAGCTTCTAGTACTTGTGGTGTCAAAGAAAATGCCTCCTTCCCGGCGTACGTTGCCCTAGCTGTCAAGAAGAGAGACATCCATGATTAGCGTCTAACACACGAACTTTGCATTAGCAGGCAGTAGTACCTTGTGCCTGTTGTGACAAAAAATATAGAGATATCCTCTGTTGATGTCCTTGATCATTGTTGCATGCATTAAGTGGTACAAATATTACTTCGACCACTTAGCATTGTCCTACGTGAATGCCAAATGGTCATTGTTGACCCTAAGATAACACGCCATGAATGTTATGACACCGACCATTGGCTTGAAGTTGCATTGCTTCTTGAAAGAGTTGTGAAAGTGGCAAATTATGAAGGTTGCCACATTCACCTTTCTACCAATCACGACATGCCACATAATCTAGATGTTGGCCATGTTGACTACCCCCTAACTATCCTAATTATTTGGGATGCAGTTCACGATCACCCAATATAGATAATGAAGTGCTAGGTTGTGGATGTGTGAAGCTTTAACAGACCTAGTGATGTATGTATCCTCCCCAGTAATCATCTTCCAATCTTGTGGAGGGTTGAAATCATTGATTCCTATCTCTAGATACCCCTGGACATCTCTATGTAATCATCTACAAAACATGCCATCCAGTTGTTAAGTTGGTCTTCAGTGACCTGGAGGCTTTGGTTCAGCAAGAGGAAATGCACGACCTTGTGATTCTTGTCCTTAGGAGGCTCGAGTGTAGCTTAGAACTCACGGGTAAGTCTACAACAAGTGTCACTATGAGTGGTGAGGATGTAGAGACTGACTACTACCAGGTATCTATCGACTTAGACCTGTATGCTGAGTGAGATGAGGGTGATAGGGTTGGCATATCTTGGTCCCATGAACTTTTGCTTGTCCTTGCTCAGAGCTTCAAACTGCTATTTTTTCTTCATGTTTTAGAATGAAGGATAAGGGAATAAGCTCTGGAAAACATCAATAAGAATCGGCCTGGAGCCTCCAGTCTGGTTTGAATCACGTGGTGAAGTCAATCAGTGTAAGGATGCCAATCGCTCCGCTAAATCCTGACGATGATCCCCACAGAAAGTCTTAATGCACTGCTCCTCTTAATAGGCCCTCCTGGTGGCCTATTGAAGTATGTAGTCTAGCTCACGATGTGACCTAGACCAAATCTCACTGGTGACCACCTCCACACCTTTTGATTCACGACTAAAAGTATCCATCATTGTGGAGGACATGCAACGGTAGTCTGAGTCGGACTTGTGTGACACGAACCCTGCTGAAGCAAAATGCACAGTTTCATCTTCCTACATCAGGTTCATGGTCAGCGTGGAGTGAGGTAGGTATTATCTTTCATGCACCATTGGTGAAGAAGAACTCCCTTCTCCCCTCCTTCTAGTCACAGTCTTCTTGAATTTCTTCAAACCGTTCTTTACTACCTCCATGGTGGACTGACCTTCGGTGACAAACCTGATTGGGTTCATATGAAAACGGTCGAGTCAAGAGGTCTGATGCCACACTTATCAGTGATGAACCCAATCGGGTCAGGCTCGAAATGGTCGGGTTGTCAACTTTAGGGATTTTTGGATGCTAACCCTAATCATGTCGGCACTGGGCACGATCGTGCCAATGTAGGCCCATGGTTGGCAGAGAGGGAAGTGGTTAGGCAAAGATATGTAGCAATCATTCTTGCCGTGCTAAGCACGACCGTGCTGAGGTGGGTCTGCACAGGTTAGCACATTAGTATTGCAACTGAAGGAGCGGCGAGATGGGGTGAAATGTAGCCGAAGGTGGTTGCGACAACATTTATGCTGTCAGCTAATACTACAGAAAGGAACCTTGGCGGCACATAAGTGATGACTACTGGTGTTGTTGTTATCACCGTCAATGGTTCCAGGGCATGGACATTGCAAAAAGAAAAAAGGTGGTAGTGTGTACATATAGGGTGGGGTGGCAACCGCTTCTATGGAAGCTGTTATGGACATCGACATCGTCCCTGACGCCTGCTACTACTGCTGCAAAGTAGGGGTTGATGGGTAGTTTGTTGTTTCTAGATCTATAGATTGGCAGAGGAAGCAACAAGGAGAATAGCGACACTAAGGTTAGACGAGAAGGTGTGGAGAAAATGTGCTCACCCCAGTGTTCACGCGTTGGGCCATGCTGGGCCCGACCGAGCGGAGGTGGGCTTGGGCAGGTCGACATATGCTTTTATTAGGAAGAGTAATCAAAGCACTTTTAGCGGGAGAAAGCAGTCAAAGTGGGAAAAATGGTTGTGTTGACCGGAAAAAGATGGTCATGTCAGGGACTGACCGACACATCAGTCAGTCAGACTGACAATTCTATCAGTTTGACTGGATTTTATGTATTGACTGAGGTCTGCATGAAGAAATACGACTATCCAGAAGTGTAGGCCCAACACAGTCGAGTGCAAGTGGGCTCGGTCAGGCCGAGAATAAAGATTCAAAAAGTCAATCAACTTTCGTTCCTTTGACCATTGAGTGGTTAGTTGAAATCCGGACAAAAAACGAGGAGAGAACCTGACTGTGTCGGTGTGGGCCCGATTAAGTCCGCCTTAGAAAATATGGATTCTACAATTTTTGAAAATAGGGAAAGGCGAGCAGACATCATCGGACCCGACCAGGTGGTGGTCGGACTGGCAGGCAGGCCGGTGGAAAAAAAACTCAAAGATTACTGTAGAAATACAAAATCTTGATTCAAAAGGATATATGAATACATTCTCCTTTCAAAAAGACAGTACAGTAGCAGCTGTAAGGACGACATGACAGAAATACATGTAATTGTATAAAGAATATCTAAATGATGTAAAATGAGAAAAATAAATAAAATTTAAACAATTATAGAAAAAGTAAAATTGAAGTTGAAGAAATTGAAATGACTTCTATTATGTAAAAATTAAGAAAGAAAAATTGTGTAGGTAAGAGGGGGTGGAGGCCCCACAACTCCTACAGTCAAATCTCAAATCCTTAGTTTTGGGCTCCGTGTTATTTGTGTACTGCTGATTGGATCCTCCATGCATGAGAACAATATGTGGAGATAGGAGCTTTTTTGAATCTGGAATAGATGAATAAAATCCAATGGCTCGATGAAGTAATCTCCATGTTGGAATTGGTCTGAACTACACTGAGATGAGTTCTTTGCGACAAAATCCTTGAGGTACCCATAAAGGTGTGAATTCAAATAGGAAGTCTCTAGGATGTCAACGAAGGATGAGATTGAGGACAGAGGTTGTAAGTTTTCTAAATGGCTCCTCTCTTCTCTCTCCATCTCGACTTGAGGTTGTATGCTTGAATAAATTTTTCTATATAGTTCGAGTTATCCAATCATCTTCTAAACAAGAAGTACCTCCAGGTGATTCTGTTTCTGATTCTACCACCCCAAGCTTGTCACAATCCATCATGCTGGTGGCTTGTATCTTCCTTTGGTTGATCAACTAAATCATCTGGATAACTAGAAGGGTTCCCCTAGATTGGTGGGTCTTCACAGAAAAATCCTATTGAATCTATTTGATGGTCTGAATAGGATGATGGGGCAAACTCCACTTCAGGCCCAATGGAATGGTTTTAATGACTGAAATCTTCAATGTCACGAGGTGGCTATTGCAACTGTGTGGTAACAAAGTTGATGAGCTCTTGAAGCTTCTGCCATGTTCAACATTCTTATTATGAAGTTGTAGGACTTGAGCAACAATGCTTTCAAGATTCGTCAATTTCACCATGCACATCTGTTGGAAACCCACTGTATCAAACTAATGCTTTTGGATGAATTATTGCTCAACAGTTTAAAGTATACTTCTACAATGGTCTGCGATCTTGATGGCTACTTGGAGCTGATGATCCTGCTATTGTAGTAGTTGCTGAAGTGGATTGACATGTTCTTGGATATGAGGAGTTAAGGAGGAGGTTAGCACATAGACACTTTCTCCAGCTAGCGCCACTGCTCTAATCAGTTCTTGATCCCACAGTGAGCCAGAGGTCAAGGGCTGATTGGAAATCTCCATTGTTGGAGCGTCTACATATGACGATGGTGAGGATGAATATAGCTCGACAAGTCCGAGTGCGCAACTTTTAGTTATTTTCCAACAGTCAGAGCTAAAGAAAAATTCTAGAGGATAAGTGGACAAGATAACTTGCCTTGTTGGATCAAGGTCCATGACTGAAAAAGTATAAAAAAGGGAAACTATTTATTATATATGAACAAATATGTGCAAGACAAAAGAAGGACTATACATATATATATGCTTATGGATGATAGAAAAAAATATTTGGGTGTGAAAATGTGGAAAACCATGTCCCCGATAACAACACCTAAAGTTGATAGTCCTAAATTGTACGCCCAAAATAAACAGATTTAGAAGGGTCAAACTTTGAATTTATAATCTGAAACCTTGAAGGACCCCCACAACCCACAAGGATTTGGGGATGTTTAGGATGCTTAAGATCTCACTCTTAAGTCAATTAATCCAAACTGATAGTTGATAAAAACACTAAATAGAATGAGTCTAGCAAAATGGTTTGAAATAAAATAAAAGAAACTAAAGAAAAATAAAGTCCATGGAATTCTACTAATAAGAAATAAGGAGTTTCTGGATATGTAACCATAAATTAGTCCGTCTATGCACCCATTCTTTGGTGTATAAAACCCTCAAACACCCTAGCAGGTAGCCTACATTCAAACATAGCATGTACTGTGGTATTTGTTCTTATGGGGGTCATCCAACTTGCTCCCCTGCAACGTGACTAGAACCCATCAATGATACAAAATCTTTTTCAAGGACATCATATCATCACCCCAGAAATATTCAAGATGCCCTCTCGGGTCCAGAACATTCTAGGATTCTAGGAATAGAAGTGATCTGGACAAACCATAGACCTTTGACCCGGGCGGGTGGACTTGGACCCGACCGGGTTCATGTATGCCCGATCGTTTCTAAGGCAAGGGTTCTGTGTAGATCACCCATGGACATTCTCCTTTCAGATTTTATACAAACAACCTTCTCTTATGATATTTATACAACAAATCTCTCAATTTAGGTAGAAATGAAAGATCAAGCAAGAAAGAGATCAACCAAGCTAGAAAACATAACTAGAAAGAGAAGATAGAACACAAATGTACTAGATCTGAAATACGACTACTTGCTTAAAGTAAAAGAACATAAACATGCCCAAAATGCACTACATAGCCAAGAAGGAGCTCAAATAGCTATGGACAAGCATAGTTGGTACCAAACAAAGATGGAATAACATCATTGTATAGAAACAAAAGAGAAAAGTAAAGGAAATAATTCAAAGAAGAGATTAAGCTCGTAGAGGAGAGGTGACTCTCACTCCTTAGCCTCCTTATGGGCTGGATCTTGTCTTTGGTTTGTCCTCCTTGATCTTACGAACTACTTGGACTCCTTTCTCCTTAATTCCATCCCAAATAGCAGCTTGGTGGATGTATGAAGGTGGAAGGTGGCTGGGAATGGTAGGAAGTGGGTGGATGATGGTGGAAAATAGTGATGGATGGAAGAAAATAGAAGGAATGGGCATAGTGTGTTCACTTTATCCCTTTCAGACCTTAGAATGCTCCCACGAAGCTTTGGAATAGCAGAATATGTTGAACCCCTTGCTAGGTAGTGAGGGCGGGTATTTATAGGTGTGTGATAAGTGGTCACAACCCCTTCAATAGTTGGTGAGGATTTGATTGCTGGCTATTCATTGGCTGAGCCGACCTGGCCAATCCTAGCGGTCACTATCATTGCTGCAATCGCTGAACCTTCTTTGATGGTCGATGACTCCTCAGTGTTCGTTTGCTTCTTAGTGATCATTGAATTCCTAGTGGTCGCTAAAGATTTGGAGATACAACAATCATTGATCTTTTCTTCTCGATCTGACTGGGTCGAGGTGGGCCCGACTGGGCCAGGATCCAACGGTCACTGCTGGTTCAACTCTTTTAGTGGTCTCTATTGGTGATTGGACTCTACGATCTCCGAGATGAGATCTTGGTGGTCACAGAGATGGTGTATGGCTAGCGATCGCTAAAAGTGTAAGCTGCAACAAAAACCTACTGATGAACCAGACCGAATCGGGTTGGACCCGACCGGGTTCTCATGGAGAGATCTTGGAGGGTTGACATCTTCTCAATTTTGGTGCCTACAAGTCCCAAAGTTGGCTATTTGAGCAAACATATATAAATTACCAAAAGATAGTCATCTATAATTATTTTGGGCAAATTAAGGGTAGAATGACCCAAAACCATAAATAGATGCCTAGCATAAATTCCGAAATTTGGGTGTTATCAATTATTGAACAAAAACTATGCTATTTTCATTATGACCCTAATATCATACGATCAAGTATCTTAGTATATGATGTCAGGCACAATAATTAAGTAACAGATTGATTAGTTTATTAATACTAGTATGATAAGTATTAGGAATATCAAGTGATATGAACAATCAACATATCTATGTGTGCAAGCATCATATTTATCATTTAAACTATAGCTTTTTATATCATTATTCCTTATGATAGTATATGACTTAAAAGCAACATGGAATCAACAATTACATACTTCTATGTTAAAAATGATCAGTCTAATATTTAATATTTGATCATGATACCATGTCCAGAGTTGGATTTTACTTTTCTTGTTATGTACCCTAGATTTCAATTGAGATGATCTCTCTTACATGGTGGTCACGAGCTTTAAGGTTGTTTCTCATGCAACTTGGTTGCTTTAGCATGTGATGATCTAATGTCTATAGAGAAAGGAATTCAAGGTGCTTTTCCACCATGGCCTAATTGGTGTCAACCTGTTAATGAAGGAAGGTGGGGAGTCTAAGCAGTGTTGGAGGGTTGAAGCAAAAAGGATGCATGGTGGTTGATACTAGTGCAATTAAGAGATCTACCTGAGGTGATGAACAAATCTATTGTAATTTTTGGTAGTTGCAAAAGAGGGTGAGGTAGATGCATCTGATGGTGCAGCTGTAGAAGATGGGATCCATGGTGATTCACATAAATTTAAGGAGGAAAGTTATTTATATCTTCAGTCGTACTGATCCTAGCTAAATTGGAGGGATAATGCCATCAGATTTAAAGCTATCATTGGGTCATCACATGTGTTTGTGTGACTACAAGGTTGGTATGTAGATCTCTGTTCTACTACAACTAGTGCTCTTCTACTTTAAAATTTAAAATTATAGAGATAATATGTTATGGGTGTTTTATAAGATAATATGTGAGTATATGATGTGTTTCAGAGCGTCGAGTTGCTTTTGGATGGCATACATTGGAGGATACACCATCGTGTTGTAGGTTAATCATTAGATGAGTTGCAGGTCAATTTCTTCCTCATGTTCCTAGTTCTTGCGGTATATATATCAACTTGGATGGTGTTAGAGTCTTGATGTGTGCATCGTAGCAAGGAGGATAGGGGACATGATAAATATGGCTAAGGTAGTCATTATAGGAGTTAAAGTTGGTTATTTATATGTATTTATATATTTATTCACATTGTTGCTTGGTCCATAAGTTCAATTTCTCAATAATATTTGCAACCTAATTTAGTGTAGTAAAAATCTCTATTGTTTTAGTCATTAAATGAGAAAGTATCTCAGCCCTCTGCTTCTAAAATATTTATGTAAAAATGATCTATTGGATTTTGAAATATATATTAGAACTCTTCCACAAAGTCAAATTTCTAAGAAGTCCAACTTATTTTATCCCTATCACATATAGTTATATATGAATAATTTTTTTATACTATTTGTTTATGCCAATGTTTGTATTATAGAATCAAGTTAGTAAACATGTATATGTTGAGAACTAGTAGAAACTATCTAATATTCCTTGTTATGTCTGTAATTAGATGGAATTAACCATGTTTCATTACTTATGCTAACTTGGTTCATATGGTTGTGTTTGATATGGCTAATAGTTTTAATAAAACAAAAAGTAAGAGTGGTATAATGAACGAGATCCCAAACATTAAGGGAAAGGTTAAGGTTCTTGGACTTTCTCTGGGCTTCCCTATGACATGTTACTCTCGATCACACTGCACACTCCAACTAAAGGGATTACATGTCAATGGGACGTAGTACAAGTTTTGAGACAATTATATAGGGGTTTTAAGGCTCTTGACAGTAGGAGGACAAAACAATTAAAGAAACTATACGAAAAATGTTGTTAGGGTTCAATATGGACGTATAGAACATTGTAAAATTGGAAACTAGGGAACAAAAATTGGGGAAGAAATCAGGATAATGATGGAAAAGAAACCACTAAGCCAGAAGTGATATAGAGGAAGATTAATATTGGAGTGAGCAAGAGACACATGAGGAACATCAAATTCACCTAGGTCCATCTACAAACTCATGAATGAAATTACATACATCTAACCATTATCCCAGTGCACAAAAAAGGAAAACAAATATGTGTGACATATAAAATCACAACATTACAAGTGGTTGATTGATTTGAGACAATATACATTTATTTTAGGGTTTTAATTTGATACTATCTTCAATAACTAGTTTGGGGGCAAATGATGTCCAAATAAATTGAAACTTGAAGCCAAGCTAAATTTACAGGTGTAGATCTTTATTATTAGAATCCCAATTTCATACCATCCATTATGTTATTTCACATTTCAAGGTTAATGGTATTATTAGTATATCATGATTCTAACATTTTTGGAAAATGAATTGATTAGGAATATCTTTTTATGAACATATTTTGTTATTATATGTTTATCACGATTACCCTTTGCTTATGCAAGGTTCTCTTTTTTAGTCTTTTAGATATTTTATTTAACAACTTCATTCCTCTAGACACTTTTAAGTAATACTTTTTATTCATTTCATTTATTGATTACCCAAGGTAGGGGGAGTTCAAGAGTTATTATATAATACTTGAATCTATTCGACAATGAATTTGCATTCTAGACTCTTACTTAACCTAAGTAAATAAGTTTACACCAAACCTCCTATTAGTGAGCTTTGACCTAATAAATGTTCTTCTAAATTCCAAATTTTCATATTGTCTTCTAATTCATGGAAATTAAGAATTATACTAACTCTAATGGAAAAGGCACCATGAAATGTAGGTATTAGATATGTTTGTAGGTTTGGTATGCCACATGAGTGTTTATTTAATTAAATATTTGCCTATGCATTTGTTTCATGATGTATTTGTGATTATGATGTTAGGGCATAACAACTTGGTATCATAATATGCGTTTGAGTTGTTAGGAACCATGAAGTTAGTCACTCAGAGTCATATCTAGGTGTGATAGTTGTGAGCTGATATAGTGATAACTTCAAAAACTTTGAGCATTTGCACACCCGAGCTCACCATCTGAATACTTTGATCAACTAGTATCAAGATATTTTATCTATTCCTCCTCAGATACCTCATCTAGGTATGTAGTGGAAGGATGGGATATAGAAACCCAAGAAGCATTAGGGCTATAAGACTAGAATCTAAAAGAGAATAAGAGCAAAAAGAAATAATGCATGTGTGTATACAACTATGATTGTTTGGATAAATTTTTAATGTTCAAATTTGATACATATATGTTCATGTTATAGAATTTTTGTAGTTAGAATTTCATTCATATACTATTTGCATTTTATAAATAAGAGGACATGGTATGGGAATTGATTGTAGTTTAATTTAATTATAGTTCTACCTAGTCTTACTATGATGAATGGAAATTTCTTAATCCCATGTGACTCTTAGCTTTAGGACTATATGTGCATCCTAGTTTTGATTGCATGATGTCTCAGTGGGATCTAACAAATCATATTGGTATTCTAACACGAGTTATAATGCATACTAAAGATTTTGAAGCCAATGATAATTTAGGAAACTTTATAACAAATACATAAAGGCTAAGAAACATGTTGAAATTTTAATTCAGATATAAGTGTTGATCATATAATAACAAATCTTAATTTCAAGTATAAGGTAAGAAAAGAAAGCTTTTAACTTACAAGAAACCATAGATGAATATATGAGATATAAGCTAAGAATAACAAATTGAGAGGAATAAAGAGGAATAAGGAAACAAATAAGCTTGATTTGATACAATAGGGTTACATGATAAGAACATAACATGAAGATCTATACCCCTACGATGGACCCACATGTATTCATTCTTATTCTTATATTTGTATAATGATTTCCACAAAATAAGCATCCTGTTCTGCTAAGAAATTTTCAGTATTTGCCTTGCAATTTAATGAATGTAAAGAGTATGAAGATAACACTAAATAAACAAATGAGTCTTTATAGTTGGAACTGTGTGAAGAATGACAAAGTTATCATTAAAAGACAATCATTAGACCTTGCATGAATTTAATGAATTGAAATGAAGGACGTATTGTGTATTACTTAAAAGTAAAACTTACAAGGAGAACACTAAATTTAGAAAATGGACCTTGAAAAAAAATCAAATGTAATAATAAATACCTTGAATGGAACACATGATTAGGGCTACGAGTAAAGACTGTTCAAGAAATTAGAGTATGTGGGCAATTATTTAGCAGTATTAAGTGTATCATACTCCAAGTCATAGGAAAAAAGAAGCATGTCATAAGCAAATCACATTGGATTTCCATTTTCATTGTGTATTACATGTTTTAGGAACGTCATGAAATAATACCAACTCAAGGCATATTATAGATATTTAATTTAAAAATATATAAAACATAAAGGAACGTCTATAGAAAAAAAAATTTAAGGACATGAAGAGAAATAAAATTATAAGCTGCCATAAAAACTAATGAATTCTCACACATGGTAAAAAAATGATAAAGATAGATTTATGGTGATGTGGCATAGTGGGATCAAATAGACTGAAGCATAAAGATAAGAATAATATATCTTATCATATATCCATTGATAATAAAAATTTGTGCATTCTTTAGAAATTCTAGAACCCTTACAAATCTTAGTGATAGTTTGTCTCCATATATAGAAAAAAAATTCATTTGTACTTATACAAGTATATATATAGACCTTATTGAAATCTTGATATAGGAAAGTTAATACATGCAACTTATATATATCTAAGATCTTCCGTCCTTAATCATTAGTGTTTCATGCCTATCCTTGTGGTTAATTCCATAAGTGAAAGACGCATGTTTACTAACCAATATAACAATAAGGAAAACATAAATGAGTGTCTAACACTCCCAACAAACTGATATTCTAGGGTTCCATTTCAAAATGCATGCCACGTCAATCTTATTTTTTATCAACTCACTTTCTAGAACAATATTAAATAGAGTCACAAATGGAGATTCTATTGTGTCCAAATATGAAGAAAAACCACGAAACTTCTAAAAACTAAAGAATATGACATGTTGAATATTTTATGTTAATATCCTTCTCATCTTAGTACGTCAATAAGATAAAAAAATCAAAGATAATCGATATCCCTCTTTAGATGTAGTCAAACTTGATCCACTAAACCCACAAGAAATAGACTACTCTTCCTCTGATAAAGAAACTCTAGAAAAATAAGTGATATAAATATCATTTGACGATAAAAGTGACTCTTTAACATCCCAACATTTGACATTGCTACTCCTACTTTCAACTTAATTTCTTCATAATATGATCAAAGGAACATGAATAAGTAATCACCCAGTGTTGGTGCAGTTGGTCATGAGGGACGCCTCCTAGTTACCCCACATGGGTTTGATTCTCGCTGGGAGCAAGCTCCTAGTCAGGCCACCTGAGTTTTGACAAGACAATGTTGCAACATATCACACTACCAAGTGTGGTGTGCGGATGAGTGGCCACTATATGTCTAACCCTGGGGCCAAGGAGAATCCATTAGTGGCTTGTTGTAGGAGAATTTCCTCATCATAAAAAAATAACAAGGATAAGTAGGAAGAAACAAGTAGCAAATAATAAATAAGAAGTCAACAACATAAGTAATATATGAAAAGGTGGATTTTTTTAAAAAAAAATGTAAGGTGTATTATAAGATGTTAAATTTGTTTTAATTGTGCATGATTTGTGTTTCATGAATGAAAGAAATAATTGGTTGTCCATTTATTTTTGAATGATCAATAATAGAATTCAACTTATTTGTGATTAATTCTATCACTATAGCTTATGGAAGTTTCAAGATATGACATCACAATAATACAATCAAGACAAGATAGTGTATTCATTAGCAAACTTAATTATGTTATTAAACATTTACCATGAAATTATTATGTAAGTTGATATCTGTACATATCAAAATACTAGTCTTGAGAAAAATGCCTGAAGACAATATGCCAAGAAAGTTTACTCTCAGAAAAGTATTATGACACATAAATTTCCTTATTATCATTGATTTGATATAGAGCAATATTGTTAACAATGGCAGACAAACAAAATCATATCAAATAACTCATAACTTTTAGATTTGAAATACAAAACAAGTGGGATATAAGGATTTAATCTTCAAAAAAATAATTGTGAATGTGCTTTCTTCTTATAATTGTACATTTTGAGGACTAAACGTTCTAGGAAGGCATTGGCATACTAAATTATGTATTACCTAAATCTAGTAATCCTAATGGATTTAATATTCAGAAAATGACTATGAATATGATTTTCTTCTTCTTATTGTTTGTATTGAGGATGAAAAATTTCCAAGAGGAGTGTCATACTAAATCTACATCTCCATACTCTAGAAATCCTAATACCTTGGGTAGAAGTGTGCTTGGATCTTTAGAACCAACCAACCAAGGGTGAAGATATGCCTTAAGACACTTGTTTGTACCCTTCATGAATAGATAATGCACATATAAAAATTAACTTAGATGTAAACCCTAACTGTGGTACATGTGACCCTAACCATGCTTTGAGTCAATGATCCATTATGTGATGATGATTTAGATATATGAGATCTAACCCTAGGATTTTAACATGGTGTTGGTGTGTATCGGATGAATAGTTATCATGTTGACCTAAATCCTAGTTTGTAGTCAACTAACCTTAACTTGCACATGATTTCTATGACATATGATGATTTAGTAACACTAAGTTTTTCGATCACATAACATATTTTAGTACACATGAAACCGACCCAATAACCTATTCATGACTTAATATGTAAGTGAACTCATTTGAATATGTAACACATGTCACTTTGTTCATTAATACACACATCATGACTTAAATGTTCTTATTTAATACAAAATATTCTTCTTTAATACAAACATCATGGCTTAAATCTACTTAATACATGAAAAAGGATAATATTTGAATGTTGAATAAAAGTGAGGAACATGAATGTTATTTGTTCAAGAGAATATGGAATCAATAAACTTACTGATTTAATTAAATAAAGAATTGGAATTCATAAAAGATAGGTAGGGTAATGATGTGCACATTTTATATAGACTTTTACCCACTTTTATCCACACTTTCAATCCATTTTGTACCTCATTTTGCTTCTAATCATATTTGACCTTCCATCTTTTTAGCTATTTTACTCATCTCATATTTGTGATCAAATGTACACGAATGTGATGAAGAAATGAGGTCAATCCAGGAAAAATCCAACTTTAGTTGGATCCCCGAGGATATTGCATATGTCACAAAGATCTTCTTGAAGATTTTGAAGAAAACACGACATGTATTTATTAACACACAATGTGTAAGTTTATAGAAGATTTTCATCTCCCCCTAAAGAGTTGTGTCACATCGTGTCTCTACACTCACACACTGTATTCACCACAACCTAATCTGCCCAGAAATCAATGAACTTCTAGATACACAATGCGTTCAACATTGTCCATGTCGTGTGATGACTAATTATTATCTGCTTTTCACATGTTATTTTATTTTGTATTTCATGCATATTTTCTTATTTTGATACCACTTGTGCATGGTTTATCAATATGAGCCGGTAACACATATTTGCATCAAATGTTATCTTTTTTTATTATTTTATATTGATTCATCATATTTTGTTAGACTTATGTTCTCTAATCTTGAATTTCAGGTAATTTGAGAAGTCGTGAGTCATCTTGATACTACTGATTGGTCTGTCGGTGGTACCGACATTACAAGAAAAAGAACATATATGAATTGAAGATGCTTGGTAGTACCGATGACATATTCAGTACTATCGACTTGTTGGAAGTAATGCACCCAAAGCATCTTGGTGCCACTGGCCTATTGTTAGTGGTATTGACTATTACATGAAAAAGTTGTTAGAGAAGATAGACAACAACTTGTTGTTATTGACACCTTCTTCGATAGTACTGACACTTACAGAGAGTCACGAACCCGATAGAGGACTCAATTCCACCGACTTCCTATCAGTGTTAACAACTTGGTGCGATCAGACGAGACTAAATATTGTGATTAATTTGACAACCATGACTGAATGACACCCTAAGTTTTTTCTATGACTAAGTGGGAGTGCGTCTAGACCAAATTATCATTGTTCTATTCCGTTGCACAAGAGCACAAAGACCGAAGAGGAGAAAAAGAAGGAGACACTCATGTCCCGGTCAACTCAGGTACCTTCAGAGAGTAGATTTGCAGTTGAAACATAGTAGATTTCCATGCTTGTCAGGGGGAGTCATCCATATCACATTCTTCAAGGGTTTTCACTAGTTCTATGATGTTTCACTTGTTTTCTCTTCTTCCATCCATGTCTACGATGGTAGAAATCATGAGTAGCTAATCTCTTAGTTCCTTAGGACCTAAGAGTAGCCCTGTTATGCACTGTATTTAACAGTATGAGTTGATATATATATATATATATATATAGAGAGAGAGAGAGAGAGAGAGAGAGAGAGTCAGGCTATAATACACTCGAGTGTATGGATCACACGAATACACTCAAGTGTGTTTGCATATCAAGATTAGTTTTGCAAAATGTAAACCATTGATCTTCACCTTCATACTACAACTAGGCTAAATACAAATTTTGAGCCCATTTGGATGAGTGTAAGTCACTCATCCAAGGGCAACAAAATCAACGCGCGAAACTAATTTAAAATGCATAATTTTTGGGGTCTTCATAACATGAGCTATACATATCCAAATGTGCTCAAATTTTGCGTATGAGTTGTTCACGAGATGTTTAAGAAGATCAATGGATTAGATT
Organism: Alisma plantago-aquatica; assembly: GCA_963693085.1. NCBI lineage: Eukaryota > Viridiplantae > Streptophyta > Magnoliopsida > Alismatales > Alismataceae > Alisma > Alisma plantago-aquatica. The sequence continues at coordinate 715,145,281 of OY856412.1, read as the reverse complement.
TTCAAAAAAAATATTGCATCATGAAAAACTACTTGAGTGTATTCCGCTCCGGATACACTCGAGTGTATTCTAGCCTGACTCTATATATATATGGGTAAAAAACCAAAATAGCACACTTTAATAAAAATATGTACCCAAATAACACCAAAGCCTTCTTATTTCTCGAAATAGCCCACTTTCTGGGGAAAGCGCCAACATTTTTGTCATTTTACCGAATCCGAGAGCAAAAGCGCCAACAGATCTGGCGTTTTCAACTAAAAGTGCCAAAAGTTTTGGTGTTTTCAACTGAAGGCGCCAGAAAGTTGGCGTTTTCAACTAAAAGCTTCATAAAGTTGGCGTTTTCCCTATAAAAGCGCCAGAAAGTTGGCGTAAAGCGCCAAAAAGTCTGTACCCTCCCCAAATTCTCCGCTGCCATTGCCATCAAGGCCCAAGCACTTCTCATCCTCTCCAATTCCAAGCACACCTGGGAACTCTGATGCTATAGGACACCCGAAGTATGGCTCAACAGGGAGGTGCTGGTGGGCTACACCGATGATTTCTGCATCCCCTTCATGGGCGTCGAAGTCGCAGTTATGACACAGTAGGCTTCGGTGAGTAGAGCAGAGGATGGAGGACGGGGCAGTGAGGCAGACGTCGTAGAGAAGAGAGTGTGGGTGCCAGGATGAAATAACGTTGGTAGCGTGAACTTGGAGGTCGCATGAGAGGCACAACCTGGCGTCATCGGTGCGACAGGAGACTAACGCCTTCCGCTCATCACAGAAATCGTAGAGCAGCTCTCTCATCTCAGTTCCAGGCGGCGCTGACATGACTTTCTGCTTAGGTAGAAGAAAGGCATGTACTCGCTTGGGGCTGATATGTGGAACGTGGTGGTTGGAAAGAAGAGATAAGGCTACTTGGAGTGTCTGCTCCCAACCTGGAAAGGAAGTTGTTGCTCTGGTAGCATGTCGCTTGGGAAAATGGTGCAGGAAGTGTCACTGTTACCATGGAGGCTCATCGTGAAAGGCAGAACAGAGAGAAAATGCCAACTTTCTGGCGCTTTTAGAGGGAAAACGCCAGTTGTGGCGCCTTCAATTGAAAACACCAAAACTTTTGGCGCTTTCAGTTGAAAATGCCAGATCTGTTGGCACTTTTGCTCCCAGATTCGGTAAAATACCAAAACTGTTGGCGCTTTCCCCAGAAAGTGGGCTATTTCGGGAAATAAGAAGGCTTTGGTGCTATTTGGGTATATATTTTATTAAAGTGTGCTATTTTGGTTTTTTACCCTATATATGTATATATATTTCTAATGTTTGGACTTAATACTATGATTGCATAATGAATTAACTGTTCCTGATCAACATAGCTAATTTCTTACATCCTTAATTGCTTTGAGAGAGGGATTTAGGATTAGAAAAGTCATAGTATTATACAGTTTATACCATGCATTGAGAGAGGGCTTACGATTATGAAAAGAATAGCCTAAAGGATTCGTTAAAGTACCTAACTAATAGTTAAATCGCTATGAGAGTGCGGTTTATACTAGATTGGGTAGTGATCTATGCTGCGAGAGCATGTAATTATTGCTACAAGTCCCTCGATCTAAGGTAGGAAAAACAAATATTGATAAATGATGTTAGTTGCAACATGAATTGTGGTAAAATTGTATTCTTAAGGAATCCATTCCATTTGTGATCACAACCTCATTATTTTAGTTTTAATTATTGCAATTAGTTAATTAATCAATCAATCACATTTTTTACTAGCTCTAGTTGATCTAGTCATAGTTAGTAGTAATCTCTAGATACAATTCCCTGAGTTTGACACTCAGGCCTCATAGGCCTATCTTACATGATACATGTACTTGTGTTATATATGTGTAGTAAACATGCATCAAGTTTTTGGTGCCATTTTTAGGGAGTAAAAACATCTTACTGGTCACTAGAGAAACACGCTCCAGAGCAGGATTGGGTGTATGTACCAAAAGTTCCATTTCTCCGCACCCTATATGAAGACCAGGAGGATGCAAAATGCTAATGCAGGATGCTCACACATGCACCTTAGTAGATATATGGTCAACATAAAGTGACAAGGATATCACATCTTCAATGGCTTTGTAGGACAAGGAACTTTAATGTCCTACTATTGCCATTACCACACCTCTAGTTCAAGAAAAGGTGCATGCACAACAGGATCATGTGAAGGTTCTACTCCGTAGTGGTACAATCACAGTCAACAAGGAGGCACCCAAAATTTAGAAGGAACAACTACATATCATCCCATCTATAGGAGACATGCCAAATTCTATCCTAGAAGGTGGCATTGAAGCAAGCTTAGGGAATGAGATCCCTAATTTGCCATATATTCCTCCTTACAAGTATACAAACAAGCCACATATGCAATTCCCAGATAGTATGAAGATGAGAAAGGAGGAAAACTAGTTCAAGAATTTCTTATACATATTCTGAAAGCTCCACATCCACATCCCACTTGTCGAGGGGATAGAAAAAATTCCTACATATGGGAGATTTTCAAAGGACATCATCAACAAGAAGAGACAAATAAAAGATATAGATATCTAATATGTTGATTAAGTGGTGATTTCTATGATGCATGAAAGGATTCCAGTCAAAATAAAGGATCAATGATGCTTCTACATTCTTTGTTCCATAGGCAACAAGCATTTTCAGCAAGCATAATGTGACTCTGGGACAAGCATAGATCTTATACCTATTGCTACCTTTTAGAATTTGGGTTTGAATAAACTAACAAATATGTCCATGACAATCCAATTGGCAGATGGATCAATTGTGAGGCCATATGGCATATGAGAAGATGTCTTAGTCAAAGTTGATAAGTTTATCTATCCTATTAATTTTGTAGTTATGGGTATGCATGAGATGCAGGTATCAGAGATGTTGTTAGGAAGGTTGTTCCAAGCTACAGACGATGTGATTATTGCCATGGGTACTAATTAACACTCCAGATAGATGATGATAGAGTGGAGTTTTGATTGCAAGATGAGTCTTCACCACCAACACATGACAACCCAGACTGAAGAAAACCATCTTATCGAGCCTAGGACATTAAACAAGGGTGCTTATGGGAGGAATAAACCCAATTTTATTTATGTTATTTACATTTTGTTTGAACTTTTCATTGTTTAAATTTTGTATTTTTCTTGTTAGATTCTAATTGATGTAAAAAAGTACCTTAATGCATTTGTTTGGTGTGCAGGCACAGTCAGAGTCGGTACTATCGACACCACTGTCTATACCACCAACCTGCTTAAAAATGTTCAACATAGATCTCCAAAATAAATCGATACCACCGAAATCAAAGTTGGTGGCACTAACATCAAAGTAAGTGGCACCAACTCCTTATCAAGTCAGAGTCTGTAGAAAGTCGATACCACCGACACCCAAGTTAGTACCACTGACATTTCTCTAGAAAACTCACAAAGCTATAGGAGAAAGTTGTTGATACCACCGACACACAAGTTGGCGATACCGACTCGTAGAACTCCAAGAAGGATTCCAGATGTCATATCTAGGTACCATCAACACTCTAGTTAGTGGCACAAATACTGAGGGAGGCACACCAATAGAATTGAATCCAGAAGGCCAATGGGAACATTTCAGCCACCACCACCGCCACCGCACATGGTACCCTCGTTCCACCTCTATGTTTGAATTGTGACTATGAGGACATAGTCAAGTTCAAGCTTAGGGGGTGTTGGAATGGATTTATCTTTTTATCTTGCATTTTCTATTAGTTATTTTGTTTTTACAAATGTAGGTTACACCACTATCTAGTGTAATTGTGGAGCACAATTATCATGATTTCTTCCTTCATCATAGAGTGTGCTTTTGCAATGAAATCTGAAAATTTTGAAATAATCTAAAATTGTCATATCTTTGAAAGATTAGTTGCAAATTCTAAAGGCAACATCACCTAGAGGAAGTGCATGGGTTAGTCAGCTTGAGGACATTTAATATTAAATGAAAAGTCTTAACTTATTCAATAATTGAGGATGATGATGGGGTTTGAGCCCAAGCCAACCAAATGAGTAATGAGACTTTAAATGAGATTTTTAGAAAGAAACCATACAGTTACCCTGTACACAGGTTGACAGGGGAGGGACATGTCATATATTAAGAAAGGCATTATCTCTTAATCATGTGAGTCCACCTGTTTCAGTACATTTCATTCACCACCTTAAGATGATCAAAATAACCTGAATTGTTTACTCTTGATTGCATTGCATAGTATGATAGCTGACGTGATAGTCAATTTTCTTTTATTGCACTAGTTATATATATATATATATAATTAGTTGCATAATAGAAATATTGCATATTCAATGCATCTTACATTCTTTCATCACGTATTATTTTTTCTTATGAAAATAAATTGAAAGAGTACACATCCATACCTCTATAAACAAAAAGAAATACAAAGAAAAAATGTTGAATAAAGAGGGAGAAAAGGATGCCTTAACTCAAGTCTAAATTATACTTCAAGAGGAGATGAAAACAACTACATGATTTATTATTTTACTTCATTCTCATAAGTCAGATGAGATCTTCGGTGCATGCATCATTCCTCCTAAACAACAGGGATTAGGATTCATACATTTCTCATTCCCTTAATTGAAAAGGTTCAACATGTTTTATTTTTACATAAATGATTAGGATGTTACTTGTGATTCTTCATAAGCCACCTACTTCATTCTATCCATTTCTCTTTACAGTAGGCCATATATATGATTGATCGCCTAATTCATTCTTATAAGGGAAACTGGTTCCAATTAGTTTGGTAGGTAGAAAAGAGCAATGTAGATAGGGAATCACATGATGCACCAAGTGAATGCCCTATTGACTATGATATGAACTGCTCTATTGATAGCGTTTCACTGATCTAAGGGTGGACATCTTTAATGAATATTTTTGGTCACTCGAGAGTAGTTATTTGTTTGGTGGTTGGCAAGGGCCGGTTTAGGACCACCAATGGGGGTAGTTGAGAAATGTAGTTCATGTTATTTGTCCTTTTGGTGACTTGTCTCAAACAAATCCAATGGTAGTGTTTCTCAAGGGTGAGCAACATTTAAGATTAGGGGATTTTAATGTTGATTATTATCTCTTTTAATAGGCTATTTTATTTTGTGTTTCATGCATATTTGCTCATTTTGATACTACTTGTCCATGGTTTATCATTATTATCCCGTGACACATATTTGTATTAAATATTATCTTTTTTAGTGTTTTATATTCATTCATCATTATTAATTGAACTTATATTCTTTAGTCTTGTATTTCAGGTAATTTGAGAAGTCCCGAGTTAGCTCGGTGCTACCTATTGGTTTGTCGGTTGTACTGAATTGGAAGAAAAAGAACAATCATGAATTGAAGATGCTCGGTGGTACTGACTACAGATTCAATAGTACTGATTTGTTGGATAGTAACACACCAAAGAATCTCAGTGCCACTAGTCTATTGTCGGTGGTACTGACTATTACATGAAAAATTGTCAGGGAAGACAAAGAGCAACTCATTGCTATCAACACCTTTGCTGGTAGTACTGACACTTATAGAGAGTTGTGAACCCAATAGAGTAATTGGTGCCACTAATTTCCTGTCAGCGGTATCAACTTGGCATGATCAGATGAGATTAAAGATCATGATTAATCTGATGACCACGACTTAATGACGCCCTGAGTTTTCTTATGACTAAGAGGGAGTGTGGCCATACCGAATTATCTCCATTCTATTATGTTGCACGAGACCACATAGATGGGAAAGAAGAAAGAGAAGGAGATGGCCACATCTCGGGCAACTCGGGAACCTCCAGAGAGCACATTTACAGCTGAAATGTTGTAGATTGCCACACTCATTAGAGGGAGTCATCTGTATCACCTTCTCCAGGGGTTTTCACTAGTTCTCTAATGTTTTCTTTGTTTTATATTCTTCCATCCATGTCTGCGATGATAGAAATCATGTTTGGTTAATCCCCTAGTTCCTTAGGACTCAGAAGTAGCCCAATTATGCACTGTATTTGACACTATGAGTTGATATATATATTTCTTCTAATTTTTAGACCTAATACTACGATTGCATAATGAATTAACTCTGCCTGATCTACATAGCTAATTTCACAGATCCTTAATTGCTTAGAGAGAGGGATTTCATATTAGAAAAGTCATAATATTACATAGTTTATACCACACCTCGAAAGAGGGATTACTATTGTAAAGGAGAGGATTGGTTAAAGCACATAAATAATAGTTAAATCGCTATGAGAGTAAAATTTATATTAAACAAGGTAGTGAATTATGTTGCAAGACTAGGTAATTCTAGCTACAGGTCCCTTGTCTAAGGTTAGGAGAAATATATATTGATAAATGATGTTAGTTGCAGTGTGAGCCATGGTAAAACTATATTCCCAAAGAATCCATTCCATTTATGATCACAACCTCATTAATTTTGTTATAATTCTTGGAATTAGTTAATTAATCAATCAATCACCTTTTTTTACTAGGTCTAGCTAATCAAGTCATAGTTAGTAGTAGTCTCTGGATACGTTTCCCTGAGTTTGACAGGTGAGCCTCATAGGCCTATATCATGTGATATGTGCACTTGCGTTATATATGTGTAGTAAACATGCATCACCATGTCCAACCCCGTTAGAGCGGTTCTAATATCTGTTGCACATTGTGATACATCATGTCTCCATCAGTTTCTACAAATTTGAAAAGAACCACCCCTCATTTTAAATATGAGAACACACACATTAAGCATTATATCTCATCATTTTGAAGCACTCTTCGACCAAATAGTAGTTCTAAGCAAGCATGAGGTGATTTTTGGGGAGGAAAAAGTGGTTTCCTAAAAGATAACATCTAATCTTTATCATTCTTCTTCAAGAGTGCACCAAGAGCTTCCTTACTCTGCCCAGACCTCTCGGGAGAGAATGTTGTCCAAGTAGAAGCACCTACAAGAGTAGAATTTCATCCCTGAGTTGGAGATCTACCTTTCCCTTCTCCATTCCTTGGGTTTCCTTTGTCCTTTCCTTCTCTATTCATGTTAAACTCTAAAATATATATCATGTTCCTATGTTTTATGATCATGGATGAGTAGTTTCCTTCTTTTTGGGCATGAGAGAGTAGATCCCATGTCATTACTCATGTGAACTTTTATGTCTTAATTAATGTTAGTTACTTTTCTTCTCCAAGAGATTCTATGATGTTAATTGCTTGTATGCTTGCCTGACCATCTTGCCTACATATTTTATGCTTCTTTATATGATCTGGGAATATATGTAGAGAAGTAGGCAGTAGTTCTCTTGGAAATGAATCCTTGACCACATGAGTGTCTTGGATACATTGAGGATCTAAGGTTGCAATTTGAGTCTTAACATAAACACGGGAGTTCTATGTAGAGATAAGAACGAACTCATATCACCTAGTTACGTATGATGATGACAACCTCCTTTGCAAGTTAATTAATTTGTTAATTTCTTAGTTGCATCTGAGTAATGTTATGGAAGTGAAATCTTATGACCAAGATCTTTTAGATATCTGATCTAAATCTTTCTTAGAGTTTATTTCTCATAATTTCCTTTAATTTGCTAACTAGTAAACTCTCAAACCAAACTAATTCTTGTAAATCGATCTATATTGTTGAACTATATCATGCTTGCGCCTAACTATACCTTACTCCCCTAGACAATCTCAAACATACTACACACACTCATATACTAGCGAGGTAGTGCTCGAGTTATAAATATTGAAACTAGCGCATTTGAGCCAACAAGTAACCGTGTTGATTATAATATGATGATAATAGAACTCCATATAATTTTTTGATGATAACGATGTAATATAATAAAATATATTCAGATAATGATGATATAACTAAATATAGTAAAATTCATAAAAATAAGTGTCAAAAGACAAATATAAGTTCATACTCAGATTTCTTGGTTCCTAATTATCTAGGATACTTATTATCTACCTTGTTGGGTATTTTAACTACCCCAATTTAAGTAAAGAAGATAATTTCTAAATATGAATCCTAATGTAAATCATAATACAATTACTTTTATCTAGATCATTGATTTTTCCATCGTTCAATTTATTTCTTGGAGTTACCTATGACCTCGTTGTCAAGCACTTTTCTTATTGCTAAGTTGTTGCATGAGCTCTTTGAGAGCTATGGGATTTACACCCAATGGCATGAGCTTTTCTTCCACCTTGAGTCCTACTTGTGCCTAAACTCTACATTCCATGAATTCTCTATATTATCCTCCCTCACTTTCTCGATATTCTCTCTTCCACGATCTCTTCTATTTTCCTCTTCACATTCTTTGCATTAGTCAATTAGTGTGAACCCGTGATTGATTGTGTTTCCTCTCCCTATCACCCATGTTAATAAAAGTTTTCTTCTTTACCCCTATTTCCCATCTCCATCAAGACTCTAGATCATCCCAAAATTGCATACATATATATCAACCCTTCCATGACCTTCACATAAACCCCATCAACTAATTCCAAGTTGCCTTTATTTCCAGTTGCCCCTTTTGTCATGTTCCCCAATTCAAGTTACTACCCCATGCTACCTCAACTTTTTCTACTCTTCAGACTCTTGAGAGAATTTCTGACCACCCAACAAGCTCCAATGGAAGTGTCTAAAGATAATAACACCCTCTATTTCACCTACATTGATATTCCATTCCCTCCCTTTTATTGTTCATGTATTGCACTTTCCTGGACACAAACCAATTTGTGGTTTTTGTTGGGTTTTAGATGGGAATTTGCTTCTGAACACTTACATTGGATGTCACAAACTCACCACCTATCATGGTCTTGACAAAGGTGTCCTTTTATTGAGCTTTCTTCCTCCTTCCTCTAGTCAACAATGGTAGAGATCTTGACAGAGGTCTTCCAACCTAGGGTTCAATTTCTTGAGATCTTTAAGTCAGCCTAATCATCACAAAATTGTTGATAATCTCCATCAGTTTTTTGGTTCAACAATCCATGAGTTTTTCCATCACCTTTGAGCTCTATTTTTGAGTCGTGTGTGCATGGTTTGGAGGATGAAGCAAAGAAAATGATCAAGCCCTTTATGCATATGCCCTCATATTTATTTAATCATGTCATAATAAGTCATGAGTCTTTTAGTGTTCTTGTGTTTTATCTAGTGTCTACTCGCTCAAATTTTAGTTGAGGAGAAATGAACCAAACTACCCTATCAAACATCAATGTTTGAAGCATGATGTAGGGGTAGTGTGGTCATTATACATTAGTTTTGATTTTGATAAATTGTTATTAGTTTTGTCTAGCTTAATTTATAAACAATTGTACTATTGTCACATAATTGTAAGTAAATAGTCAATGGAATAAAAAAACAATATATATCAAATAATTTATTTTTCATAACTAATTCAACTTCAATAAGAAGTTGATGTTTCATGGTTTACAATATCTACATCAATTTATCATTTATATACTCAATGCATTAATAGGTGAAGAATACCCTATTAAGATCTAGGGTTTGGACCTTGATAGTTGACACACATCTTTGTGGCATGTTGCATCTTTTTTGAATCATAATTGGGCAATCACCTAAGATTATTTTTCTCTCTCTCTTAACATAATTGAAATATAAGTGTGTAATTTCTCCTTTGTGATTAATATGAATTCTTATGAGTCACAAATCTTGGAATCATAATGTGTTGTCATTGCTAAGTTGATACTAAAAATTGAGATATGTGATTTGTATCTTATCCATAAAATTTTCAAGTCATACCCCATTTGGTGAAACTGAATAATATTTTTTTGGGACATGGAAACCATAATTTTCCCACTTTTTATGGTGGAACCTATACATACACCATTCTTGTTATGGAAACTCTGATTTTGACTAAACTTTCACTTGTGTCTACATTATTGCATGTTTGTTGATTCCATAGTACTAGAGTTATATAAGTAATTTGATTTATGAGTTATGTGGCCATGTTATATTTTTGGGATGGAGATTATGTGCCCCATACCTAGGTTGTGTGACCATCTTTATATATTTGGGAATTTGGTTTGTACCATTCTCTATCAGGTTTTAGGTTTATGCCCTAACACAATTGTTTATTTATTTCAAAAATATTGTGTTTTTGTCACCTGCATGCGAATTATTCATTTTTTAATATTTATGTGCCCTAATTTCTTAGTGTATGCTTTTAAGGCATACTTTATAATTTTGCATCTATGGATTACTATCGTATTGAAATGCTTCTTTTCACATCCATATAGATGGTATCTTTTCTCTCTCCTTTTATTAAGAAGCATTTCTATATTATGTGTTATCCTTACCCCTAAATATTACCCAATGCTCTAATTTTGCACATGCTAGTGTTTGTTGTTCCACCTTGTCTTCTTTTATGGGGCACATTTCCAACACTTAGGTAAGGAATAATGCATAGTTGAACAACACATATATAAGTGTAGGTATTTTATCTTGGGAGGTAGAACTAAAGTCGTTGGATTACCCTCTATGACCTATTTGCTATAGTTTACTTTCCTAAAGTTTTTCCTTTGTGTACAACCTATGTGGAGAAGAACTATGCTAAAAATGAATATTGTAATAGTTATATGTTTATGTTCTGCTTCTACTTTTTTGGTATTTGAAATATTGCATACTTGAATTCTAGTCTACCATCCTTTGTAAGAAATATTGTGACGTTTGACATTAAATGTATTCTAATTCTCCCTTGAGTAACTGAGTTTCTCCCCTATCGGGTCTCACCTCTTACAAGTATGGTCTCATATCCAACACAATCGATTATCTATCTGTATCAATCTTATCTCTCTTATTCTATTGACCTCTCCCATACATTCTATAATGCATGGGCCCATTTCCCAAGGCTCCAATAGAGTTTCAAGAATGACGACTGAACTCACAGACCATCACTATCCTTAACTACGCGCTTTATCCTCACTCACGTGTAAGACAGGGTCAACAACCTGACTGGTCACCCATCCTAGTACTACTCCAAACTGAGCACACTTAACTATGGAGTTCTTTAGTGATGGACTCCCAGAAAAGGAGGTGCACCTTGGTGATATGGGTAGTCCAATCACTCCTTATAAGATCATTTTATCCAAGGCCTCAAATCCTAGGATGTTACAATCTCCCCACTTAGACTCTTGACATCCTTGTCAAGGCTCAACTATAAGGCCTCATAATATTTCCCCATTTCAGTACAGACCCAGAATGGCCCATGGACACCCATCTCACGATCATGGAATACCAGTGCAAGGGTGTCTATGTCAACCACAGACAACCCTTTCCAACATGCTTGGACCGCATGGCTCAACACTGGCATGCCACATGTCCATGTGGGCCCCACTTATTGGAGGGGATCCAACTCTGATACCATGTTGTAAAAGAGTGAAATCACCCCTTTACTAAAAATTTGAAATATCAAACCTCCATTCCAAACATACTCAAAAGGTATGTTGAAAAGGGTGTAAAATTTTCAAATCTTTATTTATATGGTATACAAAAGACCATTGGAAAGCACCAAAATAAAGAATAACCGACTATAATCAATTTCATAAAAAATTATACAAGAATACATCATTCTCCCTTTAGGGTTTACATCAAGATACACAAACAAGATATAGATAGAGGGAAGTCTAAGTACCACAATCTTGTCTCCAAGCAACATCTCCATCAGCTAGGTCCAAGCCAAAACTATGTTCTCCTTGTCTTATCCATCACCTTTCTCAACATCAACACCTGGGTGGTTGGGAAGGAACCTAGCAAAAGGGAAAGGAAACAGAAAGTATGTGTCACAAAACAAGTATAGGATAACAAGATAAGTAAAGCAAGTAAAAATAGGCTAGGTTTCATCATATGATGTAGATAATAAGAGTATGAGGCTATATTCAAAAGAAACATGCCATTAACAATTATATTAAAAATGATTGCCTATAAGATAATTATGTCTACCTAACTAAGTAGGGTTGAGACACCTATTAGACCTCTAACCCATTGGTGAGGGGAGAATAAGACATTCCCAGTCACCTACACAATAATATGGGGAGAGAGAAAAACATTCCCCAGGGCGATTAAATACATGCCCTCTGTGGGTGGTTGTACATAAGTGTCACTACTTAAAATAAAATAGAACATAAATCTACATGCTAGAAAAGTAGTCATGGCAAGAGTAATTATAATAATAAAGAAGCAAGACAGTGGGGTATAAGACCCAAACAAGATGAATTTATAAACTGAATTGAGGCATAGATACATTAGGTTTCAAGAATAGGGAATTAGGTTCAATTAAGCCTCATTAGGAAAGAATATGTTAATGCATAAAATTTTCCAACTAAGGTGTTAGAAGCACATACGTCTTCCTTAGAGTCCTAAAACCACTTTTCAGACACATATATGCGATTAGGGTCCACTTGTCCTAATATCATTACCATATCCATATATTAGAACTATATTCATTCATTGAGGACTTAAAACCCCAAAGTTACCAAATTTTTACACAAACCATCAATTTAGATTCTAAAACCACCACTACTATCTTCATTAGTTTTTTCTGATCAAAATAACATATAATTTTATATATTTTGAAGATATGGACTTTTCGATGTATTTTTAGTGATTTTTACTTAATTAAATCATTCCCAAAAACACTTTTTTGAAAAACTCAGGATCAAGCATTGAAATTATTTTTAATAGATAGAGGGGATTTTTCAGAGTTCAGAACATGTCTTACTTTTATTTTTGGACCTAGGAATTAATTGTCAAGATTTATTTAATTCTGACAAAGAGGAAAATTCAAAAAATTGAAATTCATTTTAAATAGCAGAGCAAATGAGAGAGAGAGAGAGAGAGTCGGGCCCGCTGCTTGGCCCAATAGCTGTAGGACAAGTTAGTGGCCCGTTCCTCACTGGCCGCCTAGTTGGCGCCTAGTCAAAACTGGGTCAAGGGCCACGGAAAATAGAGAAAAAGACAAGCGTGCCCTCACATGAAACAGAGACAAAAAGAAGAGAGAGAGAGGAGGGGTAAAATGGTTATTTGACGAGGAGGAATCATCCCCTTTCTCATGCTTGCACCCTAGCACTGAGCAGCAAGCTACTGCTTGCGTGAGTTTTGGGCAAAATGACTATACCCGATGAAACTCGACGTTCAAGTAACCAAAAGAAAGAAGAGAGGATGGCAAATTCAATCATATCTCCAACTTGACCGAAGATGACGTGAGGAGAGAGAGAGGTCTGCCACAAATCTAGAGATAAAATCTGGTCATTGGGGGGGTCAAAAGGTGAGGAAACAAGGAATTGAGGCGGGCGTTGAGTTGCAAAGGCTCCCAGGAAGCCAATGGTAGGGGTATTTATAGGTGAGGGGGTGTAAAGTAGGGTTTATGAGTTTAGGATGAGAGAGGAGTTTAGGGAGATTTAGGGGTTTCTCAAGTATTTGTCAAATCCCTAAAATTTTGGGATAATGCAGTGCATAATCGAAAGAGGAGTCCAATGAGACAAAAATCTTGTGATTTTGTTGAGTAGAGAGAGAGTTATCGCCTTTTGAAAATTTGCAAATATACTTTCCTATTTCCCAAACCGATCCAAGGCAGGAGATGACTCGGACCGTCCAATTAATGTACACGGGTCCACAGAGATCTCCTAGCCATCAGATTGCGTGTGTCTTATATATACCGCATGACATTTAATTTTGATTCCTATTCTAATTCGACTAAAGTGGCATGATTTTAATTAATGATTTTCTCTTTCCTCAACTGGGTGCCCAAACGATTCCCAAATTTGGTAAAACTTGACACCCAACATATTTTTGAGGTGTAGAGTCTGAATTTGGAGTTTATTTTTTGTTTTGAGAAACTTAAACTAGATAATTAGGCAATTCTTTATTTTCTCTCTCTTCCTTCATTTATGACTCTAAGATTATCCAAATATGATGAAATTTCACTCGTGTGTCCCAATTAATGTCTTAGATACGATTTTACCATTAATTGATCATGTTGATGTTATTTATTTGATTCATTAACAAAGTGAAGGTTCTACACACTTTCTCTCTCCTACTTTTCACATTATCCAAATATCATCCAAATTAGTTGAAAACTTGCCCAAAGGCTTATCTTCATGTTTAGATTACGAATTTGGAATTAGTTTTCCAACTTGATGATATTAAGTATTTTATTTCTCTTTCTTGGCTTATTTCATATTTTCCCTTGATAAAGACTTTTATATATACTTTCCAAATTAGGTGATACTTGGCCCTTAACTAACTTTTAGTTCAAGAAAACAAAACTGTATATCAAATTATCTCGTGGGTTTCCTATTTGTGATTTTTTAAACAATATATTCCATATTATCTCCTGTTATCTAATTATTACATCTATCGTCTCCTTTTTGTATATTTGAGAGTTTCTCTTCTCTTTCCATATTCTAAAAAGTCCTAGAAAGTTCTAGCACGAATTCTTTTATTATTTTTAATACTTAAGTGGAGAATTACACATCAGGCACATTACTTAGACTTGTACTGAGGTAATTGTGCATTAAACCCCTTTATTGGCATAAAAGGTGAACAAATGTCCACTAAACCACCATAATATCCACAAATTAAACAGAAAGGCTAAGAAGGATAGAAAGGAAAGGAAAAGATGGAAAGAGGGCCAAAAGACAAAATATCTAGGATTTGGTATGTTACAACACTCCACCCCTTAAAGAGGATTTCGTCCCCAAAATCATAAGCAAGGAGGGAAGGTGAAGGTGCAACATCTCATCACCAAACTTCTGTTGTTCCACCAACCATAACTTCGACCAAACGAATCATCAACATATACTTCACAAGCATCTCGACATAGGTCAAGTTCTCAAGGATCACCTACGATTCCACTATTAAGATTATTTTTATGAGATTTAGCATTATTAACATTATATTAATTATAACAAATTATCTTGCATAAAATAGGATATTTTATTCAATTTGTTATTAAGTCTAAAATTAATCCAAATTATGTCACATTGATTACTTGTATGTATATTAAACATTGTCAAATTACCTTTCTTATTCACATTAATGCCATCATTATTTATTTTCTCATATTTATTCACTTCTTATTATTGATTATGCACATTTATGTGAATCCAGTTACTTCTTATCCATATTGAAGTCATTATCTATATTTTAGTGAACCAGGTTGGACATATTACATATTAATGAATTGATTCACATACCAAGTCATGACTAGGTGATTAATTAGGTGTGTACTAGGTAACAAGGTGATATGCATTTCATATTTATGACTTGAGTAATCTATGATTAGGTGAATGTATATCATTTATGTGCATCAAGGTATGTTATCTGATTACGACACCTAATGCCACTAATTTAACACGAATATCATTAAGGATGTATCTGTTAAGGTTATATGATTACAACTTAGAGTTTAGGATCAACTTGATCATTATAGCATGCATTAATGCCAAGATTAGGTTACACTTTTCTTTCTCATCATATCATTAAGGTTTATCAGTTCATGACATTATTAACATCATGTGTATCCATAATTAGTATTAATATGTGAGTGACCCATATTATGTGCATTGGGTATTCATTAGGGTTTGAACATATAATTTATTCCTCAGATGATCATTATATGTTCATTAATATATGAAAAAGCATGTTAGGTTTACCACTATTACATGTTTGGTCAAGACCAAGGATCTAAGCATACTAACCTCCTATTCACGGAGTAGGGTTTCTAAAGATAGAGTAGATAGATTTCAAGATGTCATAGGGTTCCACCCCCCTAAAGAGGATTTCCTCCTCGAAATCTAACCACCCAACATCATCAAACTAACTATACTCCACCCCTTAAAGAGTTCGACCTATCAATCCAAACTACACTAGGGTTAAAAGATGAGTCTACTACACCATGTACAAGATCCATCACACTTCCACTGCACAGTCTGATAGCTCACTTAACCCCAAACTTCAAAGTCTAGGTTCTAGGTATAAACTATCCAAGCATGTGGTCCTAAGGAACATAAAGAAACTATCTTGGTATCCATCCTCAAATAAGTCAACATACCCCTGAAACTTAGGGTTCCCAAAGATATACAACATAGAAGTTTAAGGTTACTATTGACTAAAAACAAACTATTTTAGACAATCCATATCAGCTCAAGCCAGCCCGGTATCATATGGATCTTGGAGTCCTCTTAAACCAAGCAAGTGGCACAGAGGAAAGTATTTCTAGCCCCCAGAAACCTGATCCATTATATACACCTTTGCTTCAACTTCATGTCCTAATAGTTGCCTAAAGGCAAACGTAAGCAACATCAAGTTATGCATGTTTTAATTATGAGTATTTTAGGGTTTTATTCATCAAGATTCTAATGTGGAACTATAGGGTCCTAAGTCAACCTTTCGTCATCTATAGATCAACTCTAGGGAAACCATGTCACCTAAAGGAACTATGTAAGACAGGGATTCTAGTTAGGGAGACAAAATTGAAATAGTCAGATTCTGACTACCATGGGCTCTGATACCATTTGTAATGCTCGAGCTCACTGCCCAAGGCTCCAGTAGAGTTTTAGGAATGATGACTGGCCCCACAGACCACCGCTAGCCTTAATTGTGCGCTTTATCATCACTCATGTGCAAGTCGGGGTCAACTTCCCGACTAGTCACCCATCCTCGTACCACTCCAAGATGAGCACGCTTAACTAGGGAGTTCTTTAGTAATGAGCTCCCGAAAAAGGAGGCGCACCTTGGTGATATAGGTAGTCCAATTATTCTTTATAAGATCATTTTATCTGAGGCCTCAACTCCTAGGATGTTACAAGTTCCTTATGGGGGCCTTATTTTAAATGAAACTCACTATATGGGATTTCTACCCAAGAATTTACCATGTTGTCCATGTTAGGATTATAGAAGAAAATAAAATTTGATGAAATGTTATGATGATATTGAGCAAGTTGACCCTAATGAATAGGACATCATGTGCCCTTTTAGTGAGGTACACATATCCCTGGTGAAGCTATATGATCTGAATTAAGATTAGAATATAGTGATGATGATGATGTCGTAGTACTATATACATGCTAGATTTTGTGAGTTGGTTCTCACATTGATTTTGGCACCATCTATTGGCATGAATGTCCATAGATCCAATCATATGATGGTTGTAATGGGGAATCATATACTTGTTTTGATAATGATAAAGGTAATTCCATATATTATGTTTGTCTCAATCATGAGATGATGACCCAAACATAAAATAGACAACAATAATGTATAAGACTAGAGAGTGTGTTGGTTGATGACAAAATCTCATTATTCTTGATATGTGAATCAAACCAAGCACATTGGTACATGTTAGAGAATAGTGTATCGAAGATACCCACCTAGAGAGTGATACATGGAGACCATAGAATTATATTCTTAATCAACTCTAATAGTGATAAGTGGTGGTTGTGGTTCTTAAACTTGAAGTCACTACACTCATCACACGTCATTCAATGTATTTTGACATCATCTAACATGACCTTGAATAAGGGTTGCCATAAAGATGATGCTCGAGTACATTGTGACACACGGAGACTGAGTGTGAGTGATGTAGATGGAATTTGTCCCTCCTACATGATATTGATATCCATGCCACTTGATAAGCGAGATTGAGAAACGTATGGCCATTCTCATGTCAATCAATATATGATATGTGACCTCACATGCATCTCAGAAAAGTCTACTTTAGTTCAAGGAACATGGATTGAACGTCGAGATGATGACGATTCCATACCTCAAGTTCAATCTGAATATCATAGAAAAAGGAACTATACAATCACTATAACATTAATCATGGATTGTAGTTTGAAGTTGTTCTCCAACTTTCCAATTACTTGGATAGAAATGATGTGTTGTTAGATACCACTCATTGCTTGTGATGTCATAAGTTGGTTATGGACATTCACTGCCAATGTAACTTGGGACCTATAGGTTCACACACATAGGACACATCTGGAATAGGAGTTTATTCATGGATGATGTTTAACTTGATTACCAAAGTGTGTAGGTATTCAATTTTACCAACAATGGTTGAGAATTGACTTGACAATGAACCGATAGATTCAAGTGTTGAACCGATTGATTCAAGTGTCAGGTCAATTTAAACTGCATTGGCTAAACATTGCCTGACCTGTAACATGAACCGTCTGGTTAACTTAGTGAAATGATAGGTTTGAGGCCTCAAATGATCGGTTCAACTTGTGAACCACCTGATTCAATGATCCATATGATTGGATCAAGGATTGATTCTAACACCATGTTGGGAATTAATAGAATATTAAATGCCCATATAATTGTGAATAGGAAACATAGTGAAATGATCAATTCAAGTATTGAACTGATTGTCTCATGTGTGAACCAACCGGTTCACTGGTGAACCAACCAGTTCATGGTTCGTAGATTCCAGAAGATCCATGAAATTCTATCTCTTTGACTCCCACTTATCTAGAACTACTGACCCTGACCATCCAGTAAAATAGGGGTAATCGAGGCCTTATAGAGACACGACAATAAACACTCACGATTGTTGTCCTCTCTAATTGTTGTAACTAGAGATCTTGAGCAAGTCCTAACCGTAAAAGGGAGGGAAAACAAGGGAGAGACAACACCAGGGAGCCAATCAACCTTAGTAGGTTGACATTTGAAGGGACAACCCCTTCCCATTAGCTATGGTAGCTCAACATGGAGTTCCCAGTAGTTTGCATGGACTACATAGAGATGAGGAGTCTATTCCACCTGCTGGGAGGATGCTGTCAATTTCCATCTGTGGTGTTACACCAGAAGGCCATTGCTGATGATTTCTCGAGTACTACTTGAAGAAGAAGTATGTTGCTGCAAGGATAGTCACTAGACTTGCTCTAGACCCAAGTATATCTCTTGCAAACCATCCTTCCCAATTCATAGCTATTGACACGATATGATATCTAAGGGGAATATGGCAACAAATTTTTGTTTCCACTGCCATACATGATATCATATTTTCCTACAGTGGTATCAAAGCCATATCTTTACTATATTTTGAGATTAAATTGATATGATTGGATTTTGATTTTATCATTTATTTATTACATGCTATGTAAATATTTAAATAATTAATGTGCACATTTGATTAAATACTACATAAAATCCCTATATATATGCAATTATACACGTCTCCCTAAAAATTGTTTTGATGGTGAATGTAAGCATAGTTATGGCCAATAACCCCCTAGATCTTTGTGCTTGTTTATATGGTTGCTATTCCTATTTTATATATCAATTTGCATGCCGAGCCTCTCTCTCCTTTTCCATATGTAAAAGTATTAATTTTTTCCTTCCTATTCTCCCCTCAAATGTAACTCGAGGTTTCCCTATTACAATGTACTAAGTTAGATAGGAATAGGATAATTTATTTTTTAGTTATGGAGAAAAAGGTGTTGTGATCTAGACGAACTAACCATCTCAAAAGAAGAACCAATCGACTAGAGGACCGAGGAGGCAAGATGATAGGAGGAGCTGACTGATTAGTTGGTGGTCCAACTGATCAACTAGAGGAGTCCATGAGTCACTTAGACCAGAGACTAGATGATTGATCCGAGAGACCAACTGAATGATCAAAAGGCCAACTGATTAGTTCAAGAGTTGAATCAATCGTCCCGAACTGGTTCCAGCATAGGTGTTCACCAAAAATAGGTTGCTACATATGATGTGGATATTTGGTGGTAGTATTTCCTTGTGGCTCCAAGGAATTACATTACTATGGCATAACCATTGCTAGTGTTTTATAATTGCATGTTTTGCTTGTGGATATAGTATGTATATAATACATATTAGTATGTGGCATTGTATATGTGTATATGCTTATATAAATATGAAATCCATTCATCAAATATGAAGCCTTAGATGCTTTCCATAATCAACACACATGAAAATCTTGATCGACAAGTGTGAGCACACCAAGCGTGGTGCGCTGTCCATCTCGTAGAAGTGTGATGGTAGTCATGTGGGCCTTCCAAGCAGGATGCATCACTATCTTGTTGGCTTTTGGGTAAGAGTTAACTAGGTGATCTTAATGAGATTAAGTACATAGAAGCATGCAAATAACTATGGCAAAGAGTTGTACATACCATCTATAAGAATTGCATAAGATGTAATCGATGAAAGTTGCCTACCTTAATCATCGATTATGGATGTTGGCGTTGGCCGGGTAATAACTCAATTGTTTTGGGTCTTGGCTCACTAGAATGTTGTACGCCACAATTTTTCTAATTGATATGTGAGGGATATCAATTTGAGGAAAATAGTGGGATCTATAATTAATTAAAATGCTTATTAATATCATCAAATTTATCAAATCAAAATTGTTTTGACAAAAGTTGCAATTTTTCTTTTGTAGAATCTAATGTTAAACACAAAAACATTTTCATTGCAATTGGTCCTTGAGAAGGACACGTTGAATGGGAATAACTTACATGAGTGGTTCAAGATGTTGAGAATCATTCTCATTCAAGAGCACAAGCTCTATGTCCTGGAGACACCAGAGCCAGATGAACCTGATCCCAACGCGCCTAAGACAAACATGGATGTTTATTGGAAGCACTCTGAAGATGCCATGGGTGTCAAGTGCCTGATGTTGTGCTCAATGAACTACAAGTTGTAGAGACAATATGATAACTTGGATGTTATTGAGATGGTAATACATCTTAAGAACATGTACCAAGATAAAACAAGACAAGAGAGATATGATGTTTCTAAGGTGATGTTCAAATGCAACATGGCAGAAGGAGATCTAGTATGTCCTCATGTACTCAAGTTGATTGGGCATGTGGATAACCTTGATGGACTAAGATTTCCCTTGTGTCAAAAGTTTTCCATAGATGTGATTCTGTAGTCACTGCCATAATCATACAACTAGTTTGTCATGAACTATAACATGAATGATTTTAACAATATGTTGTCAGAATTACTTGGAATGTTGAGGATAGTTGAAGCATAGTTGAAGAAGGAAAAACAAAATATGTGATGATGATCAACAAAGGGTTGTCCAAGGGCAAATACAAAGCTAAGAAGAGTTCTAAAGCTAGCCAGAAACTGAAGTCCTCTGCACTAAAAGCTAAGGGAGGAGTGAATAAGGAAGGGAAGTTCTGCCATTGTCACCATCCTGGACACTGGAAAAGGAATTGTCCTCTTTACATACATGAACTCAGGAAGAATAAGGATATGGATATATCCACTTCAGGACCCGAACAGAATTAAGCTAGAACCGTGCAAAGCAAGAGTTGATGCCAGTATAGTTGGAATCTATCATTCAACATGATGGGCATGTAATAGACCTAGTGAATTACTATTATGAATCTGCCATTGATGAAAACATCATATATCTTGTATGGACAAGAATATCGTGAATAAATTGATGTTTCATTTTAAAACATAAGATCTTATATGGAAGTGCCCCAATGTCTCATTGTTTATATTTGATAGTTTTGTAGACAGTTATATAAATATTGAAATGACTTGATGACTCAAATAGTGAATACCTATAGCATTGTCATCTAAAGTACATAAATGAGAAATACATTTCTAGAATCCTATGATGACTGTATAAAATCTTTTGGTTATTGAGCCAATAGAGATATGCAAGTATTATTTATTAGGTAATGTGACAAAACACCTTTCATTAGATGTAGTGGGAGAGCGAGTATTCTGTTAGGACTCATACATATTGATGTATATAGACCTTTTAGAATAAATGCTAGAGGTTGTTAATAGTACCTCAATATATTTAGTGTTGATCTTAGTAGATATGGTAGTTTCTATTTAGTAAAATACAACTCTCTTGAAATGTTCAAGGAGAATGAATGAAGTGCATAACCCACTTGGTATAAATATTAAAACACTTCAATGTGATCGATGCGGAAATATTTTAACCAAGAGTTTGAGGATCTTCTGGATACCATGATAGTGTATCATGATGACCTCCACATGAAACTCAATGATAGTGTACCATGATAGTATATCAGATAGAAGGAATCACACCATGTTAAGTCATGGTGCGATTATCAATAAATCTATTTGATCTTAAAATTTCCTTTTTGGCACATGTTTTACACTACAACAATGTACCGTCTAAAATGGTTCAAAAGACACCATATGAGATATGGCATGGGAGGTGTCCAGATATGACTATATAAAGATTAGGATTGAAAGCTTATATAAGAAAATAGTTTCTTGAAAAATATTTGTTCATAAATTACATAAATCTTATTTTGTTGAATACTACTTTTATATTCCAATCCAAAAACAAAATTGTATGTTGCCATGATGGTTGTATTCCTAGAGGGAATTTAAATTCAAAGGAATTAGTGGGATAAAAGTAGAACTCAAAAAGTTTGAGACCAACAAGAAAACATTGAACCAAAATAGGTACTCTAGTACAAGGAGAATCACAAATTGTTGTGGGATCTCAAGTTCCATATGTAACACAAAACCTCATAGATCTAATTGAACACGCCTTGAATTTGAGAGATTGTATCTTATAACTCAAAAATGTGGTGAGTTAGTCATAAATGGTGAGTCAACAACCTACCTAGAAGCTATTGAAATACTAGAATATGAGAAATGGCTTGAGGCCATAAGATCCAAGATGAAGTCCTTGTAAACCAACTAGGAATGACCTTGGTGGATCCACTTGAAGGGGTAAAACCCATAGGGTGCAATTGGGTATTCAACAAGAAGACCAACATTGATGGTAATGTACAAACCTATAAGGGAAGATTGGTTGCAAAGTATTTCAAAGTTCAAAATTTTGAACATGTTAAAGTCTTTTCACCAGTTGCCATGGTTAAATCCTTCAGGATCATGCTTGTCGTTGCAACTTAGTATGCCTATGAGATTTTGCAAAATGGATGGTTTTGGAATATTATAGAGCATGTATGCATGCCACAACCTAAAAGGTTTTATATATGCAATTATTGCAAATAAAGTTTGTAAGGTACAAAGGTCAATATGAGGATTAAAACAAACATCTCAGAGCTAAAATCTTTGATTTGACAAGATAGTCAAAGAGTCTGACTTCTGTCAAAATGAAGATGAAACCTGTGTTTGCAAAAGATTTAGTGGGAGCATATTTATATTCCACATAATGATGGGAATGACATCCTTATACTACAAATGTTATAACCTAACTGAGAACAAACTTCTCTATGAAGAGTTTAGGCAAAATATCCTATATGATAGGAATTGATATCTATATAGATAGACCGAGAAAGCTTCTTAACCTAAGTAAGAGCACATGCATTGGCAAGATGCTGAAAGGGTTCAACATGCAAGACTCAATAAGTAAAATCTATCCAAGTTCCAAGGGATTTGTCTCCCGGCAACCTAGTATCCTAGTTCTAGTGAAGAATGGAAAAATATGAGTAAAATGCCATATGTATTTGTAATTGGATCTATCATGCATCATTATGTACTCATCTCGTTGTCTTGTATGTATAAGACATGACGAGAGGTTTTTTGTAACACCTCCCCATGCACATATATATCAACCGATGAAAACCCCATGTTTTCCATAACAAAGGTCACTCGACTTGGAGGAGTATCACAAAACATGATATACATAGAAACAAGATAAATGAAACACCACATATTAATTGAAAATATAGATTCACACATTGTCCTTGGAATATGAAACTACATCTGACTTCTTTATCAACTGTAAGATCTAATCATCTAAACATATAGTAACTTAAACATAAAAGGAAACATTCTAGATAATAGGATCATCTAATGTAGATGGCACCCCACCAGCTGGCACTTGAAGGTATTCTAATCCTTGAATTGCTTTTCTTTAGTCCTTATTTGCTCCAATATATGCGAGCATCACACTTCCATCCATGCAAGCAAAATGGAAAACACATTAGAGTAAGAAACAGTGAGTATTGTTATAACAAAATAATAACTTGGCATTAAAGGATAGAATGACATTAAGTGAATAGTAAATTTGGATTCTCATAATATTCTCACAGTGGTTGACTATAATGTCCTCTACTCTTATGCACCAACTATGCTCATAAGGCCCGTAGGATCAACTACTGTTCCACTTGAAGTCATGATTTGCACTTGAGTGCCATTGAGTATGCTCCACTTTAGCTCATGATTTCTAATGCATGCCACTATGTTTCATTTGAACCCCTAATTTTCACCTAAGTGCCATTATTAATGCTCCACTTGAGCTCATGATTTCACATATGTGCCACTATGTTCCATTTGAACACATAAGGCCCGAGGGCCCAACATTAACATGATGAGAACAAAATAATACAACCCATTACATGATTCATCATTAACTTAATAGTTCTTTATCTGAATTTCACATGATCATGGCATAAATATCTAAAATAGAACTTGAAAGCATAATCATCATATAATAACTTTTGGGGAACATTAATTCAAGATTTTCTAAAAATTGAATACATAGCTATGCATATAATTTAACTTGATCATTATGATACAATAATCTTAGTGATTGAAAACCATTATTAAATACTCAAAGTGCATGAACCCGATTACCTTGGAGCAAAGAAGATTCTATGTTAGTTTCTCTATCCCTGAGTGAATCCTAAGTCTCCAGAAATTACATGATTTATATTAATTATCACCTTAAGTACCATCCTATATACTAATTTGAACCTTTTGAGGAAACATGGTAAGAGATAATATAATTAGGGTTTGAAACATGGAGATCGGATTCTACTTGGAAAAACCTTTTAAAAACATATTTATGCATAATTTTTTGACAAAGCATCGATTTACTATGGATTTCCAAATTCTGACCAATTAGAAATCAGAGAAAAGCCACATCATTATCCAAAGGTAGGACCCTTTGTCTAGTTCATCCAATAGGAACTGGGCACCTGACAAGGGTCTCCCAAAACCAAGCCACGGTCAAAAGATGATCATGTGACTCAATCCAAAAATTGGTTATGAAGGTGTGTGACATAACTTAATCCAACCAAGGGCATAAGCATCAAAGTATCTCCCGAGGTCTTCGTCTCCTCCATAATGAAACAAGTGCTCTGGTGAATTTGACAAGCATGAGAAACTAGTGATTTAGAATCATGATGGGATGGAAATGATTGTCAGATGGTGCAACCAAAGCATTGCTTGAAGCTTACCGGTCTCAAAAACCCATGCATCAGGCCCAATGGTGACTTGAAGGTCAGAGTTGACCTCCATCATGGCAGCGACAGGGGTCAGGTGCTCAAGACCCAACCCTTCAAATCTCAGCAAGAAGACATTCATCAAGACTGGAAAAATAACTACTGAAGCAAGGTAAAAATAAAGATGCTATTTCCACAGTTGAAGGGTTATAAATAACCAAAGTAGAGAATCACCTATGTGAGTACCTTAACCACGACTATAGGATGTCAAGATTTTGGCACCCACAATGCGAACATGTAAAGAAAAATGAATGACGGGATGTCGAGGATACTTACTATTGATTGAATTGGGTCGAGGTGGCTGGAGCCTTGAGACCCAAAGTAGCTATCTAGGTCTGACTATAGTGTCTACACCCATACGTAAAGGTGTGAATGACAGAAGGGGTTTTTGTGAATTGGGGTAGCAAAGGGAGTCCAAGCCCTAATGGGTGTATCCCCGATAGAGCATGAAGTCCCACAAAAATAGGGATGGAGAAAGTTGGGAGGACGAGATAGATCTGGGGGTGGAGTCGGTAGGAACTGGGAAACATTGATCAGAGAGAGTGGGAGGCGGGATCACTAAAGCTATTGTTGATTCTAACAAGGACTAGAGTCTGGGCAAGAGAGACACTTCAGAGGCATCAGATGAGTTTGCAAAGAACCATACTCAACCACAACTGCCCGACCCCCACCCACCCCCCCTAAAAAAATGGCAAATGCTGCTAAAATGAGATGTAATTGAGAAACTAGGTGAGGTGATATATAACTAAGATTTTTAATTTAAAACTATATTGATTCTTCTCTGATTAAGTAATATGATCAAACAAAGTCTATTTAATCTAAAATTTGAACCATATGTAGATTAAGAGGCCACCAATTTCCCTATCTAATTAGATTTAGGTTTTGCATATCTTTTGTCTCCCAATATCACATATGCTATTATATTAATGTATATGAATTAAAATAACAATAAAATTGATTTATCCTTTCCCTAGTTAATTATTTGAGTTAAATCTTGAGATTGAGAGTGATAATCCATTCTTTATCCTTTTAGGTATATTTGAAGGCATTATCAAGAGAGAAAAAAAGTGATGTCTCATTGCTTCTCATATTAAGACAACAATGAGTTATTTAATGCATAAAGGAACAACATATACCATTTTCATAATGTAAATGTAATTTTATAATTTATGTTATTTCCATGAATTCCTTTTTCATCAAACCCCATCAAGAAATCTAAATCATAAAAGTGAGATTTTGGGATGTTACAATTCTACCCATCTTAAACAAATTTCGTCCTTGAAATTTTCTTTGACTACTACCCACCTCAGGGCTTTACTTATTCTGTGTATACTAATCTCTAACATCATGTTAAAGTCTCATTGCATACTTAGCTCATGGTTAAACACTATATAAACCTCATTATTAAAATCAACATGTGGGTACACCATTAAACAATCTATCTCATCATCTTTTTCATGAAAAAGGTCCTTTCTACCTCTTCTTTAGGGGTTCTAGTTCTACCCTGGATCTAACTTATCTATATCAAATTACCCACCCTTTGTATGTATTTTTGGTCATACTAAAAACAAGACTAATTTTAGGTGACTATATGTCTCAAACTTTTAAAGCCAATTCTTATTTTCTTTGTTGTCTTTAGATACATGCCTATCGGTCATATATTCATAGGTGACATATCTTATCACACTTATCTTAGCACCTCCCTCGCACACATGTCCCATACCACATGGACTTGAAAGGACAATACAAGCATGATTATACACATAACATTTTCTCTACAAAACCCCATAAGCTTGTGTCCCATACTACAAACATGTGGGAAAGAGGGAGACAATGCTATATATACTTCTATAGTTAACATAAAAGTCCAAAACATCTAGGCACATAACCCTAATCCTTTTTTAAAACTTATGACTCCAGTATAGACCTCTACTTTGGTTTCTATTATCTTTCACTTAATCTTCTATACCTAGGGTTAGAACACATGAATCTTGTTTTTGCATGGTGTCCATCTACTTATTTGCTCTGATACCATATTGTAACACCCCTCCAAGCACATATATATCAATGAATGAAAACCCCAGGTTGTCCATAACAAGGTTCACTTGTCTTGGAGGAACATTAGAAAATATGATATACATAACAACATGATAAATGAAACACCATGCATTAATTGAAAATATAGATTCATACATTGTCCTTGGAATATGAAACAACACCTGACTTCTTTACCAAGTCTAAGATCTAATCTCTAAACATATAGTAACTTAAACATAAAAGGAAACATTCTCAATAATAGGATATCCTAATGTAGATGGCACCCCACCAGTTGGCACTTGAAGGTCTTCTAATCCTTGCCTTGATTTTCTTTAGTCCTTATTTTCTCTAATATTTGCAAGCATTGCACCCCTATCCATGCAACACAAAATGGAAAAAAATGTTAGAGTAAGCGACTTTTAGTATTTTTATACCAGAATAATAACTTGGCATTAGAGGACATAATGAAATTAATTAAATAGTAAATTAAGATTATCATAATATTCTCTTAGTGGCTGATTATAATGTCCTCTACTTTTATGCACCAACTATGCTCATAAGGCCCATAGGCTCAACTGATGTTCCACTTGAACTCATGATTTGCACCTCATTGCCATTGATTATGCTCCACTTGAGCTCATGATTGCACATATGTGTCAATATATTCCATTTGAAATCACAAAGCATGAGAGTTCAACATTAACATGATGAGGACAAAATAATAGAATCCATTACATGATTCATCATTAACTTAATACTTCTTTACTTTATAGAATTTCACATGATCATGGAATAAATATCTAAAATTAAACTTGAAAGCATAATGACCATATAATAACTTTTGGGGAACATTCATTCACGATTTTCTAACAATTGAATACATAGCTATACGTATAATCTAACTTGATCATAATGATGCAATAATTTTAAAGCGATTGAAAACCATTATTTAATACTCAAAGTACAAGGACCCACTTACCTTGGATCAAAGAACATCCTATGTTAGTTTTTTTTACCTGAGTGAATCCTAAGTCTCTTGAAATTACATGATTTATATTAATTATCACCTTAAGTACCATCCTAAACCCTAATTTGAGTCTTTTAAGGAAGCATGGTCAGAGACAATAGAATTAGTGTTTGAAAACACTGAAATCAGATTCTAATTGAAAAAACCTTTCCAAAACATATTTATGCATAATATTTTGACAAAGCATCAATTTACTATGAATTTACAAATTCTGACCAATTAGAAATAAGAGAAAAGCCACATCATTATCTAAAGGTGGGGCCCTTTGTCCAATTGGTCCAATAGGAACTGGGCACCTGACAAGGGTCTCCCACAACCAAGCTGCAATCAAAAGATGATCGGGCGACTCAATCCCCAAATTGTACATGAAGGTGCGTGACATAACTAAATCGAACTGATGACATAAGCATCAAAATATCTCCCAGGGTCTTCGTCTCCTCTGCGATGAAACAAGTGCTCTGATGAATTTGATAAGCATGTGAAACTAGCGATTCAGAATCATGATAGGATGGATATGAGTGTTGGATGGTGAAACCAAACCATTACTTGAAGCCTACTGGCCTCAGAGACCCACACATTAGGCCTAGTGGTGACCTAAAGGTCTGAGTTGACCTGCGCCATGGCATCGATAGGGGTTAGGTGCTCAATATCCAACCATTAGAATTTCAACAAGGTGACATTCATCGAGACCGGACAAATGACTGTTGAAGCAAGGCAAAAACAAAGATGTTATTTCTGTGGTTGAAGGGTTACAGATAACCAAAGCGGAGAATTTCTTGTGTGAGTACCTTAGCCACACTATAGGATGTCAAGAGTGGGGTACCCACAATGCGAATGGGTAAAGAAAAATGAAAGACGGGATGTCGAGGATACTTATATCGATTGAATTGGGTCAGGGTGTCTGGAGCCTTGAGACCCAAGCAGCCGTCGCTGGAGATACATGTCGAGTTTGTCAGGGCGTCTCAGATGCAAAGTGATGAAATTGGAAAAAGTTAAGCATTTCTCTAGGTCCGATGGTAGTTTCTGCACCCATACTTATAGGTGTGAATGACAGAAGGGGGTTATGTGAATTCATGTACCAAAGGGAGTCCAAGCCCTGATGGGCATTTCCCCGATAGAGCATGAAGTTCCACAAAAATTGGGATGGAGAAAGTCAGGAGGACAAGACAAATATGGGGGTGGAGTCTGTAGGAACTAGGACACATTGGTTAGAGAGACTGGGAGGCAGGATCACTACAACCACTGTTGAGTCTAACAAGGACTGGGAGTCCAAATGGAAGAGACACTTCAGAGGTGTCAGATGAGTCTGCGAAGGGCCATACTTAACCACAACAACCTGCTCCCCCCCAAAAATGGCAAATGCTGCAAAAATGAGATTGAATCGGGAAGCTAGGTCAGGTGATATAAAACTAAGATTTTTAATATAAAATTATATTGATTCTTTTCTAATCAAGTTAGGTGATCAAACAAAGTCTAATTATTCTCAAAATTTGAACCATAGGTAGATTAAGAGGCCAAGAATCTCCCTATCCAATTAGATTTAGGTTTTCCATATCTTTTATCCCCCAATATCACATATGTTATTATCTTAATGTATATGAATTAAAATATGAATAAAATGTATCCTTTCCCCAGTTAATTATTTGAGTCAAATCTCAAAATTGAGAGTGATAATCCATCCTTTATCCTTTTCGGTATATTTAAAGGCATTATCAAGAGAGAAAAAGAGTTATGTCTCATTGATTCTCATATTACGATAATGATGAGTTATTTAATGCATAAAGGAACAACATATACCATTATCATAATGTAATTTTTTTTGTAATTTGTTGTTATTTTCATGAATTCCTTTGTCATCAGACCACATCAATAAATCTATCATAAAAGTGAGATTTTGTGATGTTACAACTCTATCCACCTTAAATAAATATCATCCTCAAAATTTTCTTTGACTACTAGCCACCTTAAGGCTTTACTTATTATGTGTATCCTAATGTCTAACATCGTCTCATACTTAGCATATGGACTTCTCATGGTTAAACACTATATAAACATCATTATTAAAATCAACATGTGGGTACACCACTAATGAATCTATCTCATCATCTTTGTCATAAAAAAGACCTTTCTACCTCTTCTTTAGGGGTTCTGGTTCTACCCTGAATCTAACTTATCTATATCAAATTACTCACCCTTTGTATGGATGTTTGGTCGTACTTTAAGTAAGACTAGGTTTAGGTGACTATATGTCTCAAACTTTTAATGTCAATTCTTATTTTCTTTGGCGTCTTTGGATGCATGACAACTAGTCATATATTCATAGGTGACATATCTTATCCTTCTTATCTTAGCACCTCCCTCGTGCACATGTCCCATACCACATGCACTTGCAAGGGAAAGACAAGCATGATTATGCACATAACATTCTCTCTACAAAACCCCATAAGAATGTTTCCCATACCACAAACGTGTGGTAAAGAGAGAGAGAGAGAATGCTATATACAATTCTAGAGTTAACATAAAAGTAAAAAACATCTAGTCACATAACCCTTATCCTTTTCTTAAAACTTATGACTCCAGTCTAGATCTCTAGGTTGGTTTCTATTAACTTTCACTTAATTATTCTATGCCTAGGGTTAAAACAAATGAATCTAGTTTTTACCTAGTGGACATCTACTTATTTGCTCTGATACCATATTGTAATTCCGCTCCAAGCACATATATATCAATAGATGAAAACCCCATGTTGTCCATAGCAAGGGTCACTCATCTTGGATGAACATCACAAAACATGATATACATAGAAACAAGATAAATGAAACACCATGCACTAATTGAAAATATAGTTTCATACATTGTCCTTGGAATATGAAACTACATCTAACCTCTTTATCAAGTCTAAGATCAATCATCTAAACATATAGTAACTTACACATAAAAGGAAACATTCTAAATAATCAGATCGCCTAATTTAGATGGCACACCACCAATTGGCACTTGAAGGTCTTCTAATCCTTGGCTTGATTTTCTTTAGTCCTTATTTGGTCCAATATCTGCGGGCATCACACCCCCAACCATACAAGGCTAAATGGAAAACACCCAAAAGAAGCGACATTGAGTATTGTTGTAACAAAATAATAACTTGGCATCAAAGTACAAAATGAAATTAACTAAATAGTATATTTGGATTCTCATAATATTCTCTTAGCGGTTGATTATAATATTTACTACTCTTATGCACCAAATGTTCTCATAAGGCCCATAGGCTCAACTGATGTTCCACTTGAACTCATGATTTGCACATGAGTGCCATTGATTATGCTCAACTTGAGCTCATGATTTCACATATGTGCCACTATGTTGCATTTGAACTCATAAATTGCACCTAAGTGCCATTATTAATGCTCCACTTGAGCTCATAATTGCACTTATGTTCCACTATGTTCCCTTTGACTCATACGTCCCGAGGGCTCAACATTAACATGATGAGGACAAAATAATACAACCCATAACATGATTCATCATTAACTTAATAGTTCTTTACTTTATTTGAATTTCACATGATCATGGCATAAATATCTAAAATAGATTGCTAAATCATAATCATCATATGATAAAATTCGGGGAACATTAATTCAAGATTTTTAAAAAATTGAATACATAGCTATGCGTATAATTTATATGATCATCATGATAAAATAATCTTAAAGCAATTGAAAACCATTATTTAATACTCTAAGTGCATGGACCCACTTACCTTGGAGCAAACAAGATCCTATGTTAGTTTCTCTGTCCCTGAGTGAATTTGAAGTCTCCTAAATTACATGATTTATATTAATTAACACCTTAAGTACCATCCTAAACTCTATCAAACATGAAGTCCCACAAGAACTGGGATGGAGAAAGTTGGGAGGATGAGATAGATCTGGGGGTGGAGTCGGTAGGAGTTGGTATACATTAGTCAGAGAGACTGGGAGGTGGGACACCACAACTAATGTTGAGTATAACAAGCAATTAGACTCTGGACAGGAGAAACACTGCAGAGGCATCAGATAAATCTGTGAAGGGGTGTACTCAACCACAACTGCCTGACCCTACCCCCAAATAAATAGCAAATGCTACTAAAATGTGATAAAATAAAAAAACTAGGTTAGCTGATATAAAACTAAGATTTTTAATTTAAAACTATATTAATCCTTCTCTAATTAATTTAGGTGATCAAACAAAGTCTAACTAATCTCAAATTTGAATCGTAGGTAGATTAAGAGGCCAAGAATCTCCCTATCCAATTATATTTAGGTTTTGCATATCTTTTGTTGCCCAGTATCACATATTTTATAATCTTAATGTGTAAAAATTAAAATATGAATAAAATTTATTATCCTTTCCCTAGTTAATTATTTGAGTCAAATATCGAGATTGAGAGTGATAATCCATTCTTTATCCTTTCAGGTATATTTGAAGGCATTATCAAGAGAGAGAAAGAGTTATGTCTCATTGCTTCTCATATTAAGATAATTGTGAGTTCTTTAATGCATAAAGGAACAACATATACCATTTTCAAAATGCAAATGAAATTTTATAAGTTGTGTTATTTTGATGAATTCATTCGTCATCAGACCCCATCAAGAACTCTAAATCATAAAAGTGTGATTTTGGGATGTTACGATAAGGGTTGCATCAATGAAAGCTTCAAAAGTGACAAAGAACACACTAAAATTTGTGTTTGATCAAAATTGTAAGTTGGAAAAGTTGCGAGCAAGATATAGTTGTTGAAATCTACAATATAAGCCAAGTACCTTGATGTTTTGAGAACATAAAAGGATAATGTATGGATCAAGAAGTTCATTTGTATGAACTTATGGGAGGTTCCAACTGTCAATGAAATAATAGAAATACTATAATGACACGATAGAAATACTATGACAACAATGGAGCTACTAGATAGGTGAGGAATCTAAGATAGCATATTATGGAAATTTCATCTAATACAAGAAGTCATACAACGAGGAGATGCGAAACTTGCAAAATACTAACTAGAAGCAAACGTTGCTAACCTGCTATAAAAGCACTTGCACAGTAGAAACATGATGGACGTGTTGAAGATCACTTAGAATAAGATTCATAAGTGATTGGCTCTGAATTCAAGTGGGAGTTTGTTGGTATGCATGCCCATAGAGACAATCACACGATGACTGTAATGGGGCATGATATACTTGTTTTGATAATGATAAAGGTAATTTCATCTGTTATGTTTGTCTCAGTCATGAGATGATGATACATGCATAGTAAATGTTTAAAGAATGATATGACTTGATGACATATGTCTTCAAGTTGAGGACCTGAAGATCATATGTATGATAAGACTACATGCATTCTTGTTATGTACCTAGTGGATATTACCGTAGAAGCAAAATAGATAACAATAATACATAAAACTAGAGTGTGTATTGGTTGATGGCAGAATCTCATTAGTCATGATATGTGATATCAAACCAAGCACATAGGTACATGTTACAGAATAATGTATTAAGAGACCCACCTTGAGAGTGATACATGGAGACCATAGAATGGTAGTTAGAATCAACTCTCATAGTGATAAGTGGTGATAGTGGTTCTTAGTCCTGAAGTCACTACTCTCATCTCATGTTGTTCGATGTATTTTGACACCATACAACATGACCTTGAATAAGGGTTGCCATAAATGTGATTCTCGCTTACGTTGTGACACATGGGGTCTGAGTTTGAGTGATGTAGATGGGATTTGTCCCTCCTTCAAGAGATTGATATCCATGACACTTGATAAGCGAGACTGAGACATGTATGACCATACTCATGACAATCAATATATTATATGTGAGCTGACATGAATCTCATGTAGTCTACTCTAGTTCAAGGAACATGGATTGAAGGTTGAGAGGATGATGATTCCATTCCTCAAGTTCAATATGGATATCAGAGACGAAGGAACTACATGATCACTATAACACTAATCATGGATTGTAGGTTGAAGTTGTTCTCCAACTTTCTAATTACTTGGGTAGAAATGATGTGTTTCTAGATACGACTCATTGATTGTGATGTCATAAGTTGGTTATGGACATTTACTGCCAACATAGCTTGGGACCTATAAGGTCACACACTGTAAGGAGTGGGACCCGAGAAGGGATCCACTACCTACTAAATTAAATAAAAAGGAATATCTCATATGGAAAACATACACTAATTTTTTCACCAAAGGGATGGTATCCATTTTATTCAAAAGTATGTTTCAAGATACCAAATGTAGCAGTGAAAAACAAAATATCTAACTATAACAATGCTAGATATTATCACTATACTTCACCATGAAAGGTGATACATATGAAAACTAACTATACTACAGGATCAATAGAGGGTCATCTAACCACCTCGAGAAAGTATCCCAAAAGGTTCAACTATACTTGATGAGATCTTGGTACAACTTGGGTATCTTCACCTAGACTACAACTGGGGTCAGAAGCGTATCCCCGAAAGAGGAGAAAAAGTAGATGAATCGTATAAACGCTGGTATGTGCATACTAAATTGAGGACTAAGCAAAATGAGAAATAAAGGTTGTGAAATATGCAAGGCTTCTCATACAAAAGGGAAGGACTACCCAACTGGGCATAAAAAGATTAGTAATTTCAAAATATGATATATATGGAGAATACTATCCATTAGATAAACATAAAATATGTGCCACACAAGAACATATAAATCTTGGGCACAAAATCCATCACAATAATAACAACCTACAGGCATGTGAGATAAGCATAGCACTGGAATAATATAAAAAACAATGGCAGACAAGGCTCACAACCTTGAAATTTGATAGAGTATGGCACACACCACCTCCCCAATATATCTAAAAGTGGGCATAAAACTTGGGTATGGGGCATACAACCTCCATTCCAAAAATATAACATGGGCAAACAACCCGAAAACCAAAGTAATTACACTACTCTAGGGCTACTGAATCACATAACATGCATAATGTAGAGGCAAGTAAAAGTTAAGTCTTTTATAGAATAAATAATGTTGCCATCACAAAAATGGACAAAGTAAGCATCAACCACATAAGTGCAAAAAAGTGGCACATATTATCAATTAGGATTTCATCGTGAAGAAAAGTACAAGCTAGAGACAAAATAAAGTCTAATAAAGCAGGATGATCATAAGAGTAGTATATTTCACATGGAATAAATTCTCAGAAGAGAGTGATTGTGTAGGTTATCAAGAGAGAGATAATTTGGGATAACTTCTCAATCTAGAAAAATAGAGAATGCAATCGTACATTAAGAGAGGATAAAACTAGGTTAATTTCTCAGTATATAATAATAGGGATGCAATGATACATTAAGAGAGGATACAATTAGGTTAATTGCTCAATATAGAATAATAGGGATGCAATCATACCTTGACTTGAGTGTTCAATCAGAGACCGAGTCCTAATCCTCCAAGTCTAAAGTCAGCTCAACCTACATATAGGATTAGGTCCATCAAATAGGGTTTATGTTATTATATATATATAAATATATATATAAATATATATATATATATATATATATATCAGAATTAGGTAAATATATTCAGAAGTCCCCCTAAAAATATAGGGGTCAAAGATTACATGTAGGCCCAATGCCATACATCAACAAGAAAGGACAACACACCCTCTAACTAATGCACAACTTACGTTTGACACATTTACAAATTTTTACAGCAATACTCATTGCATTCGTGGCTGAACCTCCATATTCCTATGCATCCCTTTCCTCTCAGATGTGGTAGCAAAGTGCAACAAACATGATTATTCTTTTCTCACTTTTTCCGTAGCTTGTTAGCATGCTTTGTGGATCCTCCTTAAGCTGAATATGCAATCTGAAATCTTCAAAAATGAGCTTCCAAACGTCCTTTGTAAATTTGTAGCAACCTACCAGGTGACTATGAGACTCCTCCTCTTCTTTACATAGCAAGAAGACAATGTCAACATCTTCATTCCATCTATATATTTTATCCATTGTCACCTAGGAATTATGCAAAAGTTTATACAAGCACATACTCCATTTCAGCACATGCATTCCAGCCCATACCTGTTTCATGAGTGTATCTTTCACCCCTCTAGATCTTGTCACTTCCCACATATTGATTTTTGTATCTTGAATTTCTAGCTTCCATTATTGTAAGTATCAAAAAGATGTTTAACTTGTTACCACATCTCTGTCATGACATTGATTATACATGAATATCCTTCTCTAGTACTTGGTATATGAAGTCCAGCCCACATGGATACCTTTCTCTCATTCACCTACTCCAAGTAGAAGTTCCCTCCTAGTATACAATAATTCTCCTCAATGTTCCCCATTTGTCTATGTCTCTTGGTGTCTTCAAATCCAGCCCACCTTCTTCTCTAGGGAGGGCCATGCATGCATATTTCATTGGGTGATATGTATTCACCCAAATGAAATTTGCCATCTTCATTTCCATCCTGTCTAGGACTGGACCCGAGATCTCACCTTGATGTACCCAAAAAGTAAGAAGATGCTCTACAACAGCTTTCAGAAGTGTACCTCTTCCTACCACGAAGGTCTTCTATGTTGGCCATCTATTGATCATCTCTTCCAACCTGTATATGCAATCAACAAAATCCTTGACCTATAGGTTCCCTACTGCCAAAGGAAAACCAAGATATTTTGTGGGAAGAGTCCCCATCTTCACACCTATGGCCTCCCTTAGTCTATCCTCCATCATGTAGCAAATTTTTGATAAGAAGAGATGAGTCTTACTTGCATTTGTATGTAGCCCTATCTACTCTCCAAACTTCCTAAGTAGTATATGAAGCTGCTCCAATGTGTTTTGTTTGGCTTCAACAAAAACAATTGCATCATCTGTAAAAATCAAGTGTGTCATCACTTTGGTCCCATGAACAATGTACGTATTTATCAACTTCTTCCTTTCAGCATCCTGCATCTTCTGTGTAAAAAAATCCATAACAATCACAAAAAGGAGTGGAGATAGCGCCCCCCCTGGCGCAATCCATTGCCACCCTTGAACATACCTATGGAAGTGCCATTCACCAGTATAGAAAAGCTTGTGGTTGAAACACACTATTGCATCCAGCCAATCCACTATTCGCTAAAGCCCATCTGCTTCATGATCCACCATAGTTTGCCCCATCTGACACTGTCATAATCTTTAGAAACATCCAGTTTCAAACATGCCTTTTTGCTCCCTCTCATAACATTGTAGTCTTATAAGAACTCTCCCACCAAGAGTGCACAGTCATTGATACTCCTTCCTTCCATGAAAGCTCCTTGATTACCTAATATGAGGAAGGGGAGAACTATCTTCAGTCTGGATGTTAAAATCTTTACAATGATTTTATATTGAAATGAGCATCATGCAATAGGTCTGAAATCAGCTAGAGAGGTTGTCACTTTCTTCTTGGGAATGAGCACAAGAAATGACTGATTGACCTGTTAACCATATTACCTCCAGCAAGAAACCATTTCACATATGCAATCAGGTCCTCTTTAATTATCTCCCATGTCTTTTTGTATAAGTAAGCATTGAAGCCATCTGATCCTGGAGACTTATTGCTGCCAATGCTCCACACTGCTTCCCTAACTTCTTACTCATTTATATCTCTTGTAAGGATATTTTTGTGGGTACTTGTCAACTTAAACTTCCATTCCATTTCTTCCTCCTCCATCTCCTCTTCATACACCTTGTTGTAGAGGGCTGAATAGTACTGGATGGACTCTTCTTCTAGATCCTCCTATTTGTTGACAACATTTCCATCTTTATCAATCAACTTTGAGATGATATTATCCGCCTCTCTCCTTTTTACTACAATGTAGTAAATCTTTGTGTTTCTATCACCGTCTTCCATCCACTTCTCCCCGATTCTTAGCCAATATAATTTTTCCTCTACCTTCTTTAGATCTTCCAGCATCATCTTCCGCTTACTGTCTCTCTCTATCAAGTCTTCATTGAGTGGGTCACGTAGCATCAATTTTCTGACCTTTTTACTCTTTTTATTGGTCTCCTTTAGCATGTTGGGAATGTTTATTTCTTCTTTTGCCCATCTCCTGAGTGCTTCATTTTTGTTGGCTAACTTCTTAGCAAACACATACATTGGATTCCCCTTCACCTATATATCCCAGCTTTTCCTTATGACATCATTGAAGCATTTCCAGTCAGCCCAGTAATTCAAAAATCTGAACGTTCTCTGCTCCTGTACCTTCTCTACGATATGCACTGAAATGGGAGCATGATCACTCAAATCTGAGCCTCCTACTTTGACCCATACATTAGGAAAGATTTGCAGCCATTCATCATTCACCAGGGCCCTATCTAGTTTACTTGTAATTCTATCATCTGGTTTCCTCTCATTATTCCATGTGAATAAGTCTCCACCAACCATAGGAAGCTCAAATAAACCAACCTTATCAATGGTTTGATTGAAGGCATTAATCACTGCATTCAATGCCTCTCTACCACCTCTCTTCTCTGTATGTAATCAGACATTGTTGAAATCACCAATCACCAACCAGGGAAGTGAGGTCTGTCTAGATAGTTCCACTATCTCTTTCCATAAGCTCTATCTTCTTGTTGCATCATTATGAGCATAGACTGCCGTCATCCTCATGTGTAGACCCCCTATGTTCCTACAGTCCATTGTAACATGCTGATCTGACATCTGTATCATAGAAACTTGCCAAGCATTAGGTTTCCATGCTACACAGACCCTAGCTAGCTAAGAACACTCCAAGTTTGACACATGTTCCCATCCTTGCAGAAATAAGTATCTAATGCTATTCTTGTTCTGCTCCTTTATTTTATTTTCTACCAAAGTGACTAAAGAGTGCCCACTTGTAGCAATCTAGTCCCTGATTTCCTTCTTCTTGTACCTGTCACATCCCCTTTTATGTTCCAGAGAAGCATAGATATATTAACAATTTTTCTTTTGGGCTCTAGTGCGCCTGCTAGGCTCCTTTGTTGTCTTCTTTGACTCCCCTTTAGTTCTAAGATCACACTACTATGGTTCGTCTTTATTAGAGTCGCTAAGTGCCTCAAACGTGTTGGATGTATCCAGTATGGATCCCACCCCTTGCGTTCAAGGAATTCCAACCTTCTTTTCTCCCTTCCTTCTCGATGGAGGTGTAAATTCCCCCTCCTCTCTCTATTGTTCTTTCTCTATAGTAGCAACATTACTAGAAGAAGTAGTTTCCTTCCTTGTGTCTTCCTTGCGCCCACTACTGGAGACCGTTGCAGCTACATTATTGCTCGTAGATGCTCCTACATCTCCACCTTTCGACCTACTAGAACCATCTTCAACTGTGTTTTCATTTCCTTTGTTAAGGTCAGCACCGACCTTCTCCTTGACAACCTTCTCCTTCCATTCCTTTCTAGCCTACTTTGTATCGACCGTCTTCTTCCTGTCATCACAGGTTGCATCAGTGTGTCCAAATGTATTACAAGCGCTGCACGCCGGAGGTCTGTAATCAAAGACCACCTGAACTGGAATTGGCTATCGCACACACACGTTGAGCCACATGATCTCAGGTGGATCCTCATATGCACTGATCTCAACAAGTACCCAAGCTTCATCCCTAGACAATGACCTGTCATCCATGAACATGACATCTTTGACTCTAGTTGCGATGATGCTCACCGCTTGTCTGGTCCATGCACGACCAAATGACTTGAGGCTGATCCAAGTAGGGATGGTGGCAAATGTGTCCCGCTGTGGTGGTACTACTTGGTGATGAAAGTTGTGAATCAAACCACTTCGGCCCCAGGTTTAGGACATTCTGATTATCCTTGGCGTTTGAGAATTGAACCAGAAAATGTCCATTCTCCCTCGATAGCAGATCGAAAGCTCCCTTTGGCTGCCAAGTCCTTCGTATCCAAGCATTCAAGTGAGGATAATATGGTCGCTTCCCAACCACATAAGCCATGATTGTGAACTCCCATATATTTGCCATCCGCTCAAACTCTTTTTCATCCAGGTCGATGTGAACTTAGCCTTCCTTGTGCCTAGGTGGTGGGAACCGATCCTCTTTGCTAGGCCTTCAGTGCTCCAAGGGGACACCCTTGCTTCCAATATTAGCATGGTTATCCTTCTCCTTACTCCCATCGTCTCCACTCCCAGATCCATCAGGACTAGGGTTAGGGTTCTGCCGTCCAATGACTCTGTTACTTCCTTCTCCAACAACTTCGGTTTGCTTAGGGTTTGCAGTGGGTAGTGGGTTGATGTGGGTGTTGTGTGGGATATGGGGGTGGACATCTCTGGCCTGGATGGCTGGCAGCATGGGCGCCATGCCCTCAGTTCTCGATTTCCTGGAATCGCCTAGACAGAACCAAGGAGACGGACGCACAGTGTATTATATATATGTATGTATGTATATATATTGTGAAAACCCTAGAAATCCAAACCTTCGATAAATATATACATATACACATATTTATCTACATATATATACGCACACACACACACACACACATATATATATATATATATGGATTTACATAGACATATAAATATATATATGTATGTATTGTGAAAACCCTAGAAATCCAAACCTTAAAAAACCCCTAGATTATCTCACAATTTTAGTCTAGAAAGTGGGTACAAGGTTATTGATCATGGATTTGGTCCAAGATCCAACTTTTACCAATTAAAATCTTTCTTCAATTATTATTAAGTGAATATGGATTATTAAACCCTAAAAACCTTGAAATTAGGCAATGAAAACTAGACCAAAAGATAGAGTTTTTAAATCCAACAAGTATTTTTTCATAATTTTTGGATAACAACAACTTTAGTTATGAATTTTGGAAACCTCAGCCAATCGAGAAATTTAGAGTAATCCACGTGGATAAAATTATCTAAATAAAACACTCATCCTCATTGGCTCTATCAAGATCGGCAAACTCGACCAGGCCTACTAGAAACATAGCACAAAGCTCAGAGTAGAAAAGGAAAACAACAAAGTGAGAAAAGATGGTTTT
The DNA here is from genome assembly GCA_963693085.1 of Alisma plantago-aquatica. NCBI lineage: Eukaryota > Viridiplantae > Streptophyta > Magnoliopsida > Alismatales > Alismataceae > Alisma > Alisma plantago-aquatica. The sequence goes on along the minus strand of OY856412.1, from coordinate 715,103,914 downwards.
GCCCCTATCAACAAACAAAATCATGAATAGAAAAGAGAGGGAAAACAATAGAATTGTTAGAGGGGATTCATCCCCTTCCATGCAACCACACTGTGGCAGCTAAAAAGCTCCAAGCCGAGTATCCATCAACTCTTATGGGCTCCAAAACACCCTAGAACCATCACAACTACCTTCACAAGGGGTTAGCAAAGTCAATAGTTCAGTTGCATGTGATCAAAGGCTACTCGAGATGGCAAGGAACTCCATCCATGGTGAGCAGTAGGAAGAAACTCAGGGGAATCAAAGAGTAGGAAATGTTCAAGAAGATGAGAAGAAAGACAAGATCAAACAGGCCAAACAAATGTGACATCACTCAAAAGATGCGGATAGCGATCTAAATAGGTACCAGAATATCTTGTTGACAACACATAGATGCAGAAGCACCAACAACTATTCACCAGAGAAGAGAACTAAGATACATGAGAAAACAATAACACTAGGAGAAGGAGGGGGTTATAAGGAAGCTACCCTCACCTTGAATTGATTTTTGGTAACGCCATGAGGCCACATGGCACATAGATTGCCGGTCGGTGAGAGGCTTCAAGACCCAATACCAGAGGAGATGTAGGGAGAATTTGAGCTCTCAAATTGGTGTGTGGAATGTAGGGGAAGGACTACAGATCCTTATAGGATTAGGTTGTTGTCTAGGGCCTAGAACCTTCTCTCCAAAGACAATGGCGACAAGGGATTCCTAGGGAAAATAGGTGTTTCGATAACAATGAACCATGCAGCTACCAAAGGGTAATGAAAGAACCAGAAATGAAAAAGGAAAACAAAGGAGAAAGAATCATAACAAACCATTGACTAGGTACGGAGATATCACTCGCCAAAATTCCACTCCTAGTCCTATTCAGACCCATGGGGAGAATGTGGTAGGGATGAGTTTGGTGTCGTCAATCCATTGGGCGCAGGTCTAGGGGATCATCCCAGCCGTCCTCTGAGTGGACCCACCTGTGAAAAATAAAAGTGAGACATTAATTAACATTGTGACAACATGATAGAGGGAAAATTACAAGCCTTATCCAAATCGTATTTGATTAAAGTGATTAACACATTATTTCCTTTTTTTTCTCACTCAAATTGAGGGTCCAAACAAAGCCCAATGAATATGAAATTTTAACCCTAGAATACTTAGACATGTAGATTTCGATTCTCGAATAAAATTTCACTTTTGAAGACATCTAATATATTATTTAATTCTTTTAGATTTTCTTTCTTTAATGAATTTAAGGCATATTGAAACTCTTAAAAGATGTGACACTTTTCCTACAAGAAAATTTTAATATGAGGATCACTATTTTATAATTAATTTTCCCAATTTTTTCTTGTTTATCATATTATTTAATATTTTGGGCTAAAATGTACATTCTCTCTCCTAAACTACACTAGGACAAACAAGTTTTTCCAAATAAGAAGAAAATTCATACATAAACTAATTTTGGTAAGTACATTTTGAATTTGAGGTTTATTTCCACTTTTGGAGACTTATAGTAATTTATTTAATACTTTTGGATCTTATTCTTGTTTTCTTTTCCAATAGTTTTTATTAGGAAAATAATGTGAAACCTGGCCCCTAAGGCAATTTGGAACCAAAGAACACATTTTCACTATTATATTTTTATTTTGAAATTTCCTTTTATGAGTTAAGGCACCATTAGTGTTTTTGACACATTACCATTGTTTTTATCCAAATAATATATCTATATTATCAACACTTAATTAATGGAGCCCTATTAATTCACATTGTTGCAAAAGAATTGTATATTTTATTATATACAAAACTACACATATTACCTATCTTACCTATTATGTCCATTATTACCATATTTATTTAGTTTATAGGATATTATTATTATTATTTATGAACATGGAATTACCACTTGTTACTCCAGAGCATATTATTCATTTTTATTTAGCTATAATGTCAGTCAAAGAAAATATATGTAACATATTACATGATCTTATTTTCATGTTGACACATAATTAAGTTATTTTGTAAATGTGTTTTAAATTTTATCCTTGTTTGGTCAAATCTAAGGAACTAACCTCACTAGCCTTCTAATCATAGAATAGGGTAGGATTCTAGATTCTAGTTCGTTACATCACTCCACCCTTTAAAGGATTTTGTCCTCTGAATCTAATAATCCAAATATTATCAGTCACCCATACTCCATCCCATAAAAAAGTTTTCCTAACAAGTCAAACAAAACTATAGGTTTGAAGAGTAGTTCGTCCAAAATTTATGTACTTCATCACTTTCTTCATCAAGGTACTATGCAAAATAGAAAACATATCTTAAAAGTCTAATTAAGAGATGATGGGTTACCTTCAACATGCTCTTCTTCATAAATTTCTTGTCCATCCAAAGCAAAAGCTATTCCAACACATCTTTTGATAGGTCTTCTTCCATTATTATTGCTATTATCTTGAGGAGATGCCTGAGGTTGTTGGTGTTGAGCTGGTGCACGTCCATCACGAAGTTGGGGGCATCTAGATCATATATGACTAGGCTCATTGCAATGATGACATATAATTTGAGAGATAGGTCGAGGTCTTTCTTGCCTTCCACCATGAGAACACTTCCTGGGAGGTTGATAACCATTACACTTAGCACACCCTTCCCTTTTTTGATCATCACCTGAGAACTTCCTCTTATTATCATGTTCCTTAGGTTGATATCCTAGATAAGACTCAACAGCTAAAGCTTTATCAACCATCTATTGAAAAGTCAGAGGAAGTTGTGGGATAAGAGCATGACCCGCATTGTAGTTGTCCTTGCAAGAATATATCAGCCCTAAGATTCTCACTTAAACTAGAAGCATAATATTCAAGCAACAAGAACCTTTGCACATATGCAAAAATAGATAGAAACCATGCTTCAGACTGTAGAATTTTGCTTCCTTCTTCTTTAGGGCAGTAGTGTAGATATACTTCCCATAGAGAAGCACCAAGACCAGGTCAAAGTAAAAATGTCATGTGTATGTTCTATTCCAATCCACCAGACACACACTGGTCTATCTAGTACATAAGAAGAAAACCTAACCTTTTGGTGTAGAGGGCATGACATACCATCAAAATTTCACTTTATGGTTAAAGCCTAGTCATCATCCTTATTAACTATCTACAATTCTCCTTCACCCTTAGAGTAAGGTGGTTGCATCTTCATGAAGTCAGTTAATGAGTACTCCTTTGCCTTACTAGACACAAGAGGAGTGCTCATCTTTCCCACCATAGCGGTGGTGAGGAATTATCACAGCTAGGCTAACTCTTGTTCAGGAGAGTTGACAATACCCATATAAGCAACAACAAAGACTAGGGTATCCTGATCCACTGATGGCTTACTTCTAATTAGAGGAGTAACATGAGACACCAGAGGGGTAAAGGGAGTGTTCATCCTTGGAATTCCGTACTCAGGGTTTTGGGGTGTCTTATTACCAACTAGGTTTTCAATGGATTAGTTATCTCCCGTCATAAGGGTTTTCCTGCACAAGGCAAGGGTACTAGGTATAAGAAATCTATGAAAAAGGTAAACATACTAATGGAGACAAGCTTGAAATAGTTAGGTAACTGACAACTAATGGCTCTGATACCATACTTGTAAGGAGTGGGACCTGGAAGGGGATCCACTCCCTACTAATAAAATAAAAGGAACATCCCATATTCCAAACACACACTAAATTTATCGCCAAAGGGATGGTAATCCATCTTATTCAAAAGTCTATTTCAAGATACCAAATGTAGAAGCGGAAAACAAAATATCTAACTATTACAATGCTTGATATTATCACTATACTTCACCATGCAGGGTGATACATATGAAAACTAACTATACTAAAGGATCACTATAGGGTCATCTAACCACCTTAAGAAAGTCTCCCAAAAGGTTCAACTATACTTGATGAGGTCTTGGTCCAATTTGGTTATCTTCACCTGGACCTACATCTGGGGTTGGAAGCATACTCCAACAATAGGAGACAAAGTATATGAATCAACATAAATACTGGTATGTGCATACTAAATTGAGTATTAAGCAATTTGAGAAATAAAGGTTTTCAAATAAACAAGGTTTCCCATACAAAAGGAAAGGACTAACCAACTGGGCATAAAAAGATTAGGAAATTTCAAAAGTTGATAGACATGTAGAATACTTGCCATTAAATAAATATAAAAGTTGTGCCACACAAGCATATATAAATCTTGGGCACAAAACCCATCATAATAACAACAACCTGCATGCATGTGAGATAAGCATAACACTAGAATAATATAAATAACAATTGCACCCAAGGCCCACAAGCTCAAAATTTGATAGAGTATGGAACACAACCACCTACCCATTATATATAAGAGCAGGCACAAAATCCAGGCATGTGGCAGACAACCTCCATCCTAAAATATAACATGGGCAAACAATTCGAAAACCAAGGTAATTACACTACTCTAGGGCTGCTAAATCACATGTCATGCATAATGTAGAGGCAAGTAAAAGTTCAATATTTTATAGAAAAAATAAAGTTGCCATCACAAAAATGGACAAGGTAAACATCAACCACATAAGTTGGAAAAAGTGGGTACATATCATCAATTATGATTTCATCATGAAGAAAAGTACAAGCTAGAGTCAAAAGAAAGTCCAATAAAGTAGGATGATCATAAGAGTAGAATATTTCACATGGAATAAATTCTCAGAAGAGCATGATTGTGTATGGTACCAAGAGAGAGATAATTTGGGATAATTGCTCAATATAGAGAAATAGAGAATGCAATCTGCATTAAGAGAGGATACAATTAGGTTAATTTCTCAATATAGAATAATAGGGATGTAATAATACAATAAGACAGAATACAATTTGGTTAATTGCTCAATATTGAATAATAGGGATGCAATCATAACTTAACTTGAGTGTTAAATCAAAGATCAAGTCTGTGACTCCCCATGCCACACAAAGCGAGATTACTCAAAACATAACCGCAAAAGAAGGATTAGCAAATGGGTTACTGAGAAAACACTAAAAATTAAAACCTTTTTCATAAAACAACCATATAGCAAGAACCTTTACACATGAGTCCTTTCATGTCTCAAAGAATTCACAAGGCATGTTGTCAACCTGTAACGAAAGCACTGTTCCAGAACATATATACATGATTCCATCATATCTGATATACAAAGGGAACATAAAGATAGCACATCCGCAAAACATGTACAAAACGTTCCCAAAGACCTGAGTGTACATGGATGACTTTAGGACTCCATCAACAAAAGACATCCAACAACACCTCCAACCTTATCAACTACTGCCCTTCTGGCTTCTGATCAACTTCCTCTACACGATCTCTACCTCTTCGCACTCGTCCACCTAAAAAGGATGTGGGGGTCCCATGGGGTGAGATTCCAAATCTCAGCGGGAGATATAACTCACCACCAACTCTATTATTACCACAAATAAGATAAACTGAGCAGCAATATGAATACAACTAAGATGAAGCATGTAATTATTATTAACAGGAAGGGTAATTATTGTTGAATTATGAAACATATTAATAATTTAAAAGGAATATAAAGAACACATATATTTTCTATCAAGAACATTGCATTAAGATCAAGCAAGGCCTCAACCAATGTTTTCATATTTGATCCTATACAATTATACTACACGGCTGATTATGTATTTCATTATGCCCCGAGAATTTGAGTTGTACCACCCAAATCCAACCGACCACTTGATAAGTCAAAATTGGTGCCATACAAGGTCTAATGGAAGAGCTGGAATCCATGACCTTGACACACCTCTTGGTCAGAACAAGAGAGAACACTTCAGAGACATATC
>OY856412.1:714994847-715097847 GCA_963693085.1 Alisma plantago-aquatica | reverse complement strand
CCCCGGCCCGCAGTTATTGGTATCTCTTCCCTTCCCTCAGTGTCGTAAGCACTGTGGTAGAATCGTACATTCTCTCTCCATGTGACCCGGATGCAGATAAATGGAATGTTCTCATATTGTACCATTAGTAGCCTCCCTTCCACCATGATTGCAGGAACTAATGGCTTCCCGGTCTGCAGCTCGACCGCAATCCGAGCAAACCTCCCCCTCCTCTGATAGGTAGTATCGGTATCAACTTTAATCGTCTTCCCAATGCTATTGCCAATTTCTTCCAACAGAGTGTCATGATAGAGATGGATGGGCAGGTTGGGGATTCAAGCTTTCTGGATGTGCTTTGTCTGGGGAAAACCCTGGGTTCCACATTTGAACCATCAGGTAAGAGCCAAACAGCGGCCAAGGTCCTCCTGTAAGGGCCTTGAGGTAGTCGTTGATCTTTTGAAATTGCACCAAGAAATAATCGTTGTCCAAGTCGATCAGGTTATAACCTCCATCCGGAGCCCACATGATCCGGATTTTGTCGCGTAAGGTCATATAACCAATCTCCCGTCCGATCACCTTCACCACCACGGCGAACTGCCATGGTTTCAGCAGCTTCTTACGTGCTTTGGCCTTGAGATTGAAGGCAGGAAAACCCTCCACTTCAGAGATAATTATATCCTCTCTCTGTAGTTTGATGCCGGTTTCTCGACGTCAATATCAATATAACCATGATCACTGTCTTGGTTCCTTGTTGCCGCGGCCTTGTAGTGCATCTGTTGACTGTCATGATCCGTGGGCTTCGCTTGACCCTGCGTTCCCCTCCCTGCCTGGTTCCCCAACAGGGGAAATACGTTCTCTCCAGCGGTTTCAACTTCCATGGAAACTTCATGTTGTCCGTGTCATCCTGCGCCCTCCTTCATCGTGCCCACCTGCCCGCTCCTATCTGCAAAGTGAATCTGGATCCCTGTATTCCCCAGCGGAATCGTGTTGCTCTTCTGCCCCCCAGGATCACCTTCGTCTTCCGACCTCCCTGGTTTCCTCACAAACCCTAGCGCGCCGCCATCTCCTTTTCACTCTAGCGCCTTTTGTGTCTGTGTATTTCCAAAACCCTAGAAATCCAAACCTTTGGGAAAACCCTAGATTATCTAACAATTTTAGTCTAGAAAGTGGGTACAAGGTTACTGATCATGGGTTTGATCCAAGATCCAAATTTTACCCACTAAAATATTTCTTCAATTATTATTAAGTAAACATGGATTATTAAATCCTAAAGATCATGTTTTTAAAACCTTTAAATCAGGCGATGAAAACTAGACTAAAATATAGAGAATAATATTCTGAATCCAACAAGTATTTTTGTTTAATTTTTGGATAACCAAAGATTTAGTTATGAATTTTGGAAACCTCAATCAATCAAGAAATTTAGAGTAATTCACGTAGATAAAATTATCAAAATAAAACACTCATCCTTACTGGCCGAATCAGGATCGACCAACTTGGTCAGGTCTACAACCAACGTAGCGCAAAGCTCAGCATAGAAAAGGAAAACAACAAAGCCTAAAAAGACAATTTTTCCCCTAAAGGAAAACAAAATCGTGAATAGAAAAGATAGGGAAAACATTAAAATTGTCAAAGAGGATTCATCCCCTTTCGTGCAACCACGCCATGGTAGCTAGAATCTCTAGGCCAAGTAGCCAACAACTCTTCTGGGCTCAAAAACACCCCATAACAATCACAACTATCTTTGCAAGGGGCTAGCAAAGTCAACGATTCACTTGCCTGTGATCGAAGGCTACTAGAGATGGTGAGGAAATCTATCCATGGTGAGAAGTATGTGGAAGCTCAGGGGAATCAAAGAGTAGGAACAAGTTCAAGAAGATGAGAAGAAAGACAAGATAGATGAGTCAGACAAATGTGCCATCGCTCAAAAGATGTGGCTAGCGATCCAAACAAGTACCAAAAGCTCTCGTTGACAACACATAAATGTAGAAGCACCGACGGTTAGTCTCCAGAGAAGAGAACTAAGATACACGAGAAAACAATAACATTGGGAGAAGGAGGGGGTTATCGGGAAGCTACCCTCACCTTGAATCGATTTTTGGTGGTGCTATGAGGCCACATGGCATAGAGACTGCCAGTCGGTGAGAAGCTTCAAGACATAGTACCAGAGGAGATGTAGGGAGCAATTGAGCACTCACACTGGTGCAGGGAATGTAGGGGAAGGATTACAAATCCTTTAATAGGCTTAAGTTGTTGTCTAGGGCCTAGAACCTTCTCTCCCAAAATAATGGTGACAAGGGATTCCTAGGGCAAATAGGCGTTCCCATAACACTAAACCACACAACCACCAAAGGGTACCAAAAGAACCAAAAACAAAAAAGGAAAACAACATATAAAGAGTCATGATAAACCATCGACTAGGGAGGGAGATATCACTCACCAAAGTTCCACTTCTAATATGTTTAGACTCGCAGGGAGAACAGGGTAGGAGACGAGCATGGTGCCGTCGATACTTTGGGCATAGGTCCAAGGGATCATCCCAGTCGTCTTCTAAGTGGACCCGCCCGCATAAAAGAAAAGAGAGAAATTAATTAACGGTGTGACACCGTGACAAAGGGAAAATTATAAACCTTTTCCGATTCGGATTAGACTAAAGTGATTATTACATTATTTCCTTTTTCTTTCTCACTCAATTTGAGAGTCCAGACAAAGTCCAATTAATATGAAACTTTAATCCTAGACTTATTAGGACATGCGAGTTCTGATTTTTAATTAGATTTCACTTTTGAAGAAATTTTGTATTTTATTTAATTCTTTTAGATTATTATATATATTTTCTTTCTTTAATGAATTTGAGGTATCCAGAAAGTCTTAGAAGATGTGAATCTTGGTCTACAAGCAAACTTAAATATGAGGATCACTATTTTATGATTAATTTTCCCCATTGTGGTTTTTTATCATATTATTTAATATTTTGGGTTTAAATGTACACTCTCTCCTAAACTACACTAGGATATGCAAGTTTTTCCAAATAAGATGAAAATTCACACAAACTAATTTTGGTATGCAAATATTAAATTTTGGGTTTATTTCCACTTTTGGAGACATATACTAATTTATTTAATACATTTGGCTCTTATTATTATTTTCTTTTCGAAAAAGAATTAAGACAGTTATTATTACACAAATGATGTGAAACTTGGCTCCTACAGTGATTGGGGCCCAATGAACACATTTTCACTATTATATTTTTATTTTGAAATTTCCTTTTATGAGTTATGGCACCATTAGGAATTTTGATTCATTACCATTATTTTTGTCAAATATTATATCTCTATTGTCAACATTCAATGGAGTCCTATTAATTCACATTGTTACAAAAGAGTTGTATATTATTATACACGAACTTCAAAATGTTACTTATCTTACCTATTACGTCCATTAATTCCATATTTATTTAATTTATTAGACATTATTGTTGTTTATGAACATGGAATTACCATTTGTCACTCCAAAGCATAATATTCATTTTTATTTATCTATTATGTTAGTTGAAGAAAATATATGTAACATAGCACATAATCTTATTTTTATGTTGACGCATAAATAAGTTGTTTGTAAATGTGTTTTAAATTTTATCCTTGTTTGGCCAAATCTAAGGAACAAAAATCACTAGCCTTATAATCATAGAATAGGGTAGGATTCTAGATTCCGGTCGGTACACACTCATAGGATGCATATGGAATTAGGGCTAGCAACAAAAGACCCACCCTGAATGACGCGACCTAAAATCAAAATTTTGAAGCAGGTTAGGGTCTAAGGTTTTTTTATTCGACGTGAAATTGAACCAAACCTAAAGAACTCAAAACTAATTTCGGGTCGTGTCTGGGTTTGGACTTTAGACTCGAATTGACCCAATTGAGCCAAAATTCACAAATATATATTCAAACAAAAATAGAAATACTAAACTTTAAGACACCTGATGACCTATTATATTACTAATCCATTGGTCATGAAGTCTGTTTTACACATGGTTTTGTATTGGTTTGTATGAATTATTATGTTAATTATTGTATGAAATTATGTTTAAAACACTCGAACAAACCATGATAAGATTTATATGAGTTTCACAATTACATTGGAAGTTTGTCACAATGAAATTTAGTGATTACACTTGGAAATTATTAATAAATAGAAAAATCAAATCATCTTTTTAATTTTGTTCTGTTGGAATTTGGATTTGTGGGTCAGTCCTGATAGACCAAAAAATATATACGGGTCGGGTTCGGGTCAAGGATTTCTACCCAAAAATCCACCTTTTACAAGTTTAGGGTCTAACAAAAAATTGTTGACACGAAATGACATGAAATAAAACCCACTCAACCCAACCCCGATTGCCACCCCTATATGGAATAGGAGTTTATTCACGAATGATGTTTAGCTTGATTACAAAAGTGTTTATATATTCAATTTAAATAACAATGGTTGAGAATTGACTAGCATGATAATGAACTGGCCAGTTCAAGTGTTGAACTGATTGAATTAAGTGTTAGGAAAATTTTAACTGCATTGCCTAAACATTGCCTAAGATGAGACATGAACGGGAGAGTTCACTTAGTGATATGACCGGTTCAAGGTCTCAAACAACTGGTTCAACTTGTGAACCACCCGATTCAATGATCAATACGTTTGGACCAAGGTTTGATTCTAACATCATGTTGTACATTTATTGAATATTAAATCCCAATACAATTGCAAATAGGAAACATAATGGAACCATACTAGTATAGAGATGCAAATCTATACTAGTTTTATATGTGGTATTGGTGCAGCTCTATACTAGTTTGGTCAGTTCTAAATATACATGGGATGAGGATTTTCTAGAGTCAGGACATGTAGATTTCAATATGTTACATGACTCAACCCCTTAAAGATGATATTTTTCCTTGAAATCAACATATCATATGCTACCAACACATACTCCATCCCTTAAAAATATTTAAAATAATAAGTCAAACAAAACTTAAAGGCAGAAAAATGAGTCTAATTAAACCCCACATGGAATCTTTTATGTCACCATCCTAACATCCAAGTCTAGTATATAAGGGTTGTCTACTTGATCATGTAGATCTCTTCTAATTGTATCTTAGATTACAACATATTTTTTCATTTTGACTTAGCTGATGAAACCAACAATGAAAATCCATAAAACCTTAATTTACAAACAAGATTGTAAGGAAAGTAAATTTTGGTAGAGATATATTGAAATCTACATGTAAGGAAAGTAAATTTTGGTAGAGATATATTGAATTAAGTTACTTTTATATGTAGTATTGGTGCATCTTTATACTAGTTTGGTCGGTTCTAAATATACATGGGATGAGGATTTTCTAGAGTCAGGACATGTAGATTTCAATATGTTACATGACTCAACCCCTTAAAGATGATTTTTTCCCTTAAAATCAACATATCATATGCTACCAACACTTATACTCCATCCCTTAAAAATATTTAAAATAATAAGTCAAACAAAACTTAAAGGAAAAAAATGAGTCTAATTAAACCCCACATGGAATCTTTTATGTCACCATCCTAACATCCAAGTCTAGTATATAAGGGTTGTCTACTCGATCATGTAGATCTCTTCTAATTGTATCTTAGATTACAACATATTTTTTCATTTTGACTTAGCTGATGAAACCAACAATGAAAATCCATAAAACCTTAATTTACAAACAATATTGTAAGGAAAGTAAATTTTGGTAGAGATATATTGAAATCTACATGTCCTGACTCTAGAAAATCCTCATCCCATGTATATTTAGAACCGGCCAAACTAGTATAGAACTGCACCAATACCACATATAAAAGTAACTTAAAGGAGTAATCCCTATCTATAGATATATGTGTCCCTAACCATGCTTTAAATCAATGATACATAATCTGATGATGAGTTACATATATGAGATCTAACCATAGATCTTTGAACATGGTGTTGGTGTGTATTCGATAAATAGTGACCATGCTGACCAAAACCCTATTTTGCACTGATACAATCCTAATGTGTACATTCTTACTACCACATATGATGCTTTAGTACCATTAGGTGTTTTGATCACATAACATATGTTAATGCACATGAAATTTACATAATAATCTAAGCATGGCCTAATATGTAAGTGAACTCATTGTAATATCTAATACATGTCATTTTGTTCATTAGTATACACATCATGACTTAAATTTTCTTCATAAGTAATTTGATAGAAATAAAATATTACTGTGGTCTACAAGGTTATCAATACATTGTAAAGAAGATGAATTGATTGTTAAATATAAATGAGGAACATTCATATTATTAATGTAAGAAAATATGGAATCAATCGACCTTAATGAGCTAATAAAATAAAGGATTGGAATTCATGAAATTCAAGGTAGGATAAACATGTTGATTATGATTTGGTGATGACAGAACTCCTTATAAAAACATGAAGATAATGGTGTAATATAATAAGATATATTAAGATAATGATAGTAAAACTTAAATCTAATAGAATTCATAAAAAGAAATGTCAAAACACAAATCAATTTTGGACAAATTTAAGTTCATATTGGTATTCCTTAGTTCCTGATTATGTAGGTTACCTGTTATCAACCTTATTGGATATTTTTTAACTATTCCAATTTAAGTAGATAAGATGAACACTAAATGTGCATCCCAATATAAATCATGCTATAAATATTTTGATTTAAATTATTGAATTTTCCATTAGTAGGTTTATTTCTTATAGGTCCCTATGGTCTTGTTGTCACACACTTTTCCTACTCTTAGTCACTGCATGAGCCTTTGAGAGTCTGAGATTAACATCAAATTGCCTAGATCCTTCCTTCCAACTTGAGTCTTACCTGCACTTGGACTCAACAATTTGCCAGTTCTTCATCTCCACCTACCTTGTTTTCCCTCTCTTGTATCCTCCCATATCTCTATTAATTTCCTTTTCACGTTCCTCTTGACCGATCAACTGGTTTGATTCCAAGCTAGATTGGGTTGTTCTCTCTCATCATCCCTCTCAACATAGAGGTTCTCCTTTACTCCTATATCCCATCTCCATCAGGACTCCCAATCATTCTAGAATTGCATACATATATATAAACCCTTCCATGCCTTCACATAAACCCAAGAAACTATTTCCAAGTAGATTATATCTTAAGTTATCCCTTAGTCATATTCCTCAATTCCAATTATTACCATGTGCTAGCTCAACTTTGGCATACTTTTGGACTCTCAGGAGACTTTCTAACCACCCAACAAGCTTCAATGGAGTTGTTTGAGGATAACCACACCCTCAATTTAACATGAATTGTACTATATTATGTATCCCCCTTTTATTGTTTGTGTATTTTACTTTAATGGTCGCAATTGATTGATGATTTTTTTGGGTTCTACATGAGCCTTTGTTTCTAAATGCTTCCCTTAGATGTTGTGGACTCACTACATATCGTAGTCATGGTAGAGAAGTTCTTGTATTGAGATTCCTTACTCCTTTCTGTGACTAGTAATGCCAAAGATATTGGTAGAGAATTCTATGAACCTAGGATTAAATGTCTTGTGATCTTTGAGTATGCACGATCATTACAGATTTATTGAAAATATCTAGTGGTTCATTGGTTCAACAATCTGTGAGTTTGTTCATCACCTTCGTGCTCTGCATCTGAGCTGTTTGCGAGTGGGTTGAAGGATTGAAGCAAAGAAGATGATTAATTGACATTTTACACATATGCCCTCATATTTATTTAATCCTGTCACAATAATTCATGGGTCTTTATTTATTCTCACATTTTGTCTAGTGTGTGATCGCTCAAATTTCAATTAAAGGGATATGTTTTGCACTAACCTGTCACACATCAATGTTCCATGCATGATACTGGGGCACTCTGAACATTATACATTGGTTATAATTTAGATAAATCATTAATAGTTCTATCATGTTTAATATGTAACTAACAACACAATTGTCAAAATATTGTAAAATAATATTTGTTGGAATAAAAAAATATAACATCTATCCATTCAATTTGTTTTCATAACCTAATTCAACTTTAATAACAATTTGATATCATCAAGGTTGTATCTAGACACTAAAGGGACAAGATCCATAGAGTAAGGACCCATGATTGAATCCTCAATTATGTAACTTGATCAATCCTTGATCCCTTCACACATGGTGGTCTCTATTTGAGTTTGAACGCTCCCTCGATCTGCATATAGTTGATGGGTAGGGTTACACTACTAGTATGAGGTCACTGATGTAACTCCTCCTTGGGGTAGTTCCATCGTATCAAAATGGTGAGGAATACTCTATCGAGATCTAGGGTTTGGACCTTGATAGTTGATACACATATTTGAGGTATGTTGCATATTTTTTGAATTATATCACCTAGGTTCTCTCTCTCTAGACCTAATTAAAACATGTGTAATTTCTTCTTTGAGATCTATTTGACTTCTAATGAGTCACAAATCTTGGAATTATATGTTGCCTTTGCTTAGTTGATACTAAGAATTGAGATCTAAGATTTGTATCTTATTAAGCTTTTCTCAAGTTATACCCTTTTTTATCAAATTAAATCATGTTACTTCATTTTGTGACATGGAAACCCTAACTTTCCCACTTTTATGGTGGGACCTTTATATACACCATTCTTATTATGGAAACTCTAATTGTGATTGAACTTTCACTTGCCTTTACTTTATTGCATTCTTTTTTATTCATTAGTACTAGATTTATATAAGTGCTTTGGATTTTTGGGTTTGCTCCCATGTTATATTTTTGGGATGGGGGTTATGTGCCCCATACCTGGGTTAGGTGCCCTCCTTTATATATTTGGGAGTTTGGTTATGTGCCATTTGGTACCATATTTTAACCCTAACCACCATTGTTTATTATATTTCACTAGTATTGTGTTTATTTCACATGCCTGCCAATTGTTCATTTGTTTGATAGGTCATGTACCCTAATTTCTTTGTTTATGCTTTTGAGGCATACTTTATATTTTTATATGATAAGTACATATGTTATCACTATCTTATTACAATGTTTATTTTGAAAACTACTTGGATTATATATTTTCTCTCTTTTAATTGGTAAGTCTTGTTATATTATTTGTTGTACATTCCCCTTAATATTGCCCAATTCTCTGTTTTTGCACACACTAGCATTTGTTGATAAATTTCCACCTTGTATTCCTTTTCGGGTGCTAAAGCATGGGTGTTTTGTACCCATTGAGAAAAGATTGGTTGCTATTGTATAACAGTATCTGAAGACATATCTTGTGGACATTCTAAAGTGATCATGGTATCATTATGAATATACAAGCCAAAACTATAAAAACCTAGAAATATACATGCCCAATTGAGATGTGATATGATTGCATCGTGTGCTTAAGAACACAGTTCAAAAGATCATTGTATCGAGTAGTTGGATCGCAGTCTCTTACCATAAAAATGGTTGCATGTGCAACAACACCAACTATGAGGAATCCACTAATCCACATGTGATTCATGAACAAGAAAAGTTGTGTACCATATTGAATAGCTAGGTATGTCTACAGGGGCATCGTATACATATAGTGAGCTACTATAATGGTTAAAGAACCTATCATAGGTAGGTTAAGGGATAATTGAGCATGCCATGACATTTTTTAGGATTTCATAAAGGCCTTTATGACCCTGATCTATACATATACCTTTATGAGCCTCTAAAGTGCCTTTTATACCATGTGGGGTATGCTTGCATTCCCTTAGGTAAGGAATAAGGAGTATCTTATCAAGTTGTTTAAGACATATACAAGGGTAGCTATTTTATATTGGGAGGTATAATTGAAATGGTTGGATTACCCTTTCCTATAATTTTCCTTTGTATTTACTCTACATGGTGAAGAACAATGCTACAAATGAATGTTGTAAACACTAGATTTTGTATCATCTGGTACTACATTTTGATATTTGATACATTTCATTCTTGAATTTTGGTCTGCCATCCTTTGTGAAAAGTTTATTGTGACATTTGGCGTCAGATGCATTGTAATTTTCTATCAAGTAAGCAAGTGGATCCCCTGTCTACTCCCACTCCTTACAAGGAGAGATGGTTACAACCTACGCCCAGCTTGTTAGGTAATTCAAGGTTAATACACCTTAGTTTCAATCTAACAACAATGATAAATTTTGTATGCATTCTTAAACTTCTCTTGTATATATATTTGGATAAAGACCCTAATTTGGTTCAAAATATACAAGTAAAACCTACATTGGTACAATAGTGTTCACATTTTAGAACTTGTGAAATTAATAAAGAATTTAACAATTGAATCTAATAAGATGAGTAAACCCTAATTTTAGTTAAGATGTTATGTGACTAAGTAATGTACAATATGCGTTCACTAGATTAAGAAAGGGTTCAAAAGATACTCCAGAACACATATACACACATTTGAGTATATTATATTTGATTAAATCACAAACATATGCATATTTCAAGAGTCTAGATAACTTCACCAGGGTTTATGTGACAAGCGGCCAACTTTATGCATGGTCAAACTGATCTTACATTAAAATTTCCTAAGTTTTACCTACATCCTTAACAATATAAATTTTTCTCTTGCAACATATACTTGACCGACTGACAACAAGTTAGAATGACCTTAGGACATTAGTTGGTCAAATTCGACCAACATTGCCAAGTTTATGTAGCCAAGTCAACTTGAAAAGTCATACCAACTATTCTAGAAGTCACTTGACTTCTTGGTTTATGGTAGTCTAGTGACTACTTAGAGGCTAAATTGGTATTTGAACATCTAAATGATTGATTTAAAGTTAAGACTAGAGTTATTATTTGTATTCTACCCATTCTTTTGTTTAAATCCCTAGGCTTTTAGAGAAGGTGAATTTTGGGAGATTCTTGGAAAGTTTATTGAGCATAGGAGAAACGGAGACATGCTCTTCATTTTCAAGTTAAGTGAGATTATTAAGTGATTTAGAGATTGGTTGTTGTTATATATCTACACATTTAATATCTATTATTCTGATTAACTTCCTTTTTTCTTCTCTTCTCTTCTCTCATTTTCTCCAAGATTTGATTATAAGAGAAATGTAGAAGCCATGTTATTCTAATTAGAAATGCCTTCCTAAAGTTTTGAACTTATTATGACTTGATGTGAATCCTCTGAGATTAGAATTGGTATTCATGTCATAATCGATGAGTGGGTAATTCAATTTCTTATTCAATTGCACTCAATTAGATAAATTCGTCAATCTTCTACAATTATATATGGATTATAATAAATTCCTCAAATATTAGTTCTTGACATGATTATACATAACATGTTAGGGATTACATCCCATAAGCCATCCAATTATGCACTTTAAATGGTTCTGAGGTGGGCAGATTGCTCATGGGCCTAAGGATTTATTCTATTAGGGTGGGTCAGTAAAGTTGCTATGTATGGGGGTGGTTCCCTCACCAATAAAAGTTAGGTATTGCTAAATCATTAATTTTGTTATGATCAAATGAAAAAATAAATAGAGAAATGAATGTATATAAGTTAGTAGAGAATTTATGGATTTATTTTGGAATTGTTTATAAATGTTGAAATATATAATTTTCTACATTCAAACTCTTTTTTGGAAGTCATGAGGCATTCTATTCATCTTGCCCTCCTCTTGCAAGCAAATTGTGGTAGAGTCAAAATGTAAGCATTACTTTTATTACTTCCCTTGATGCAATTAATGAATGAAATAGTCATTTTAATCAACTTAATTGATGATTTTCCAGGTCAGTGTTTTGCATTCATGTAACCTATATTATGTAAAAAGTTAAAGAATGACAGTGAAACCTATCTTCATATTACTAATAGAAATACAATTGTATTAGTCATACATAAAAAGTTGAAGGAAAGTGTTTTTGTATCTGTTAAGGTTTCTATTTGTTATATTAAATGTACACCAAAATGTGGAAAATGTGTAATCCTAGATCAGATTTATCCATAGATATCACAAATATATATAAATAAATATAAACCAATAGGAATGGTATTCTCATTAACCTAATTCATTATTTAAAGTTTATTTGTATACACAATATATGCGATATGTACTTGAGCTATCTAAAACCCCAATACCTAGTTATCTATATATCAATTAATTTAGTCAAATCTTTTCCTCTAAGATCAATTGAGCAGGTCCAATGAGTTGGTGAAATATATATAAAAAGTAATCCATATAATTAAATATATAACCATAAATATAGTAGTAATGAATGACATGAACAAGACAACACATCTTAGTTCAGTTCAGTAGGGGTGTTGCAAAAATAACCTAAGACCCTATCGATACCAAAGACAGTTATAGTTGAAGTGAACATCCCTTACAAATCCACTCATTTTGATAGTACACTAGCTCTGTGGGGGAGTGTTATTCGTTGTGGAATCACTTTATGGGGCGTGTCATCCCTTTTGAGTTTCATCCCTTATGGAATCACTTTATGGGGAGTTAGAGGCTTAGTAGCCTAGAAGCACGCCTCTTGTTTACCCATTACAATTGTTCATAGTTTTACAAACATTGTTTATCCCTACTATGCCTTAAAAACCTCACTATAGTCTGATGTAGTATAGTTAATCATCTTAAGGTTCTGGGATTACACTTTAAGACTTGTATGGTAAGTAACACAATAATAACTTTCACTTTGATGGTAGAATCCATGTGAGATCAAGGAAAAAGTAAAAGAGAAATCCAATTCAATCAGTTTAGTTAGATTAATGAAACAATCCAGTAGTCATTTAAATCATATGGCCAATTCAACCAGTTAAGTCAACAAGATAGGGAAGTAGGAATTAATAATAATGAAAGATCCAAAAGATAACTAATACAAATTTGATTTGAATCCTTGCATGGTCAAGTAAATTCAGTTGCATATCTAGTTGTATATTTCTTTATAATTAGACATTTGATATTTTCTCTTAATTTTCCCACAAATTCAGTTTCCCAAAAGTTTCTAATACCTAATTTGCTGCATTTAAGTACTTGAAATTTACTCATTCACTGTGCAAGTAGGTTTCCCCTCTACTTAACTTTTTCTTTTTTTGAAAACCTAGACTTTTGGATATTTAAGTGTAGAGTAGAATTTTTACCAGTAAGTCACATGTCTCGGAAGTCCACTTTAGTTGGCTCATGTTACTCCATGTCCTTGTATAGATACACAAAGAGTTATGTAATAAATTTTAAATATTATGTTTTTATGTATTTCATATTCCACTTATTACACATGTATATGTTGAGAAGTAATGTAAATGATTTAGTACACTTTGTTGAGTTTAAAATCATAGCAAAGTAACCAAGTTTCATTGATTATACTAGGTTGGTTCATATGGTGATGTTTGATTTACCTAGTAGTTTCACAAAGAAAAAGTTAAAAATGGTGTTTACTTATCTTTGATATCAATTCATGCCTTAAATTCATGATTAATTTGTGATTATAAATCAATACGTTCATGGAACAAATACTTGTACCCAACCCTCTAGAAAAGGAGAACATTGTCATTACGATCTAAGAGGATGATCCTATGTGGTGTATTAGTAAGAAGAAGAACATCAAATTATTCAACTATCATTAGTTGTCTCTTTGTAACTTTCATCATGAACAAATGTAAAACTAATTTATCCTCCATCATTTGAGATATGAGAAACACTCATCCTATTTTGAAGCATAATTACCTTCATGATGTTGGGCATCAATTGAAATCTATTGTGTTTAAATTCTTTTATATTTAATCCCAAGGTTACATGCACTTTTGAGATTTAATAGGACATTATATATATTCAAATATATAGTTTACATCCCAACTAATATAATTGAGAATAGAGAAAGATGCATAAATTATTAATTTGTGAAATTAAATATATCACCTATTAATCAGTACATATACAAATCTTGTGGATAGATAAAACTCAAAAGTTTCTTGAAATAATTGGAAACAATAAAATTCACAAAACCCAAAGGAAATCATTGGAGGCTGAATTCTATTGAAATACTAGTATAAAACTAGTAGTAATAAAAAACAACATATTTTATCTTTGTAAGCCTATGAAAGCAACCTCATATGTAGGGATGTGCAAAATTTGAATATCTCAAGTGAATTGATATAAAACATCCACTCTAAATTAAGCATTTCACTTGATATTTTTTTAGACAAAATCAATTGCAAAAATAAAAAAGTGTACAAAAGCTAGATTTATTGAGTTATGCACATGCATGACCCTCTAAAATACACATGTATGGAAAAAGGACTTGTTTACCTGAGTACATATAACTTACATGTACTTTTTTATATTGTGTTATACACCCCATAAATTATACATCTATATTAATACTAGTATCATTCAAAACAATGACATCATGGGATTCATGTATCATGAATTTGAACCTGATGTATACTTTTTAATCAATGTGATTTTATATAAATTTTATAAACTGCAAAAATGGCAGCAGTTGCAGAAACCAATGGATGGTTTCTAGTTTTGTCTCATGACATACATCATTTTTCTACTTATATCAAATACACGAGACAACATATTTTTTGCCTTTTCATCCAGTGTGGTTGGTTGTAAGATGACTTATCTCAATGTGTATGTCAGTGAAAATAACATGATTATGTATATAATAATAAATTTTCCTAGGCTTTATTTTGTAAATCATTAGCACATTTTGCAAATGATACTAGCATTATGTAGTTCACCTTTATCTTATTCTATCACATCTTTAAAAAATATTGTTACACACGTTTTGAGGTTAGGTGTTGCTTCAATTTTGTTACATGAGAATAGTTATTTAACTGTATGATTTATATCTGTGATTAACTATTCACTAGAACAATTATTTTATTTTAAATGATAATTTTGTAAAGAGAAACCATACTATTAATATGTTACTTTAGGATTTTATAATTTTGAAACCCTCATTCTCTCGAGTTTAGACATTTGTGGTAGTTTTATGTGTTTGTTTGTTTAAGTTGGTTTAGTATCAAATTAGAGATTATTTTAGGGTTAGACAACCCAAGTTTGAACTTGCAAGCCATAGTTTTGGGGCGGTTGAGGAGTTTTCAACATTTATGAAAAGTTGGATTGTTTTTTCTTTTAGTAGGGACAAAGGTCAATCAACTTATACCAAAGGCCAAACACTACCTTAAAGATTGCCATCAACAGAGGGTTTCTTTGACCGGCCATTGACTATGTCCAGTCAGTTTGGAAGGTCAGACCAACTTGTCCACATACATATTGAGCTTTATAGGTAGTTTCCAATTAGTGTGTGGACACAATCAAACAAGATTGGGTCATTGTCAAACTGAACAACCTTTGATAAGTCAAATGACTTGTAGAAGTCAATGACCTTTCACAATATCACATGTGAGATCTCTCATGAAGAAATGGCAAGTTAGTATTTTCTCATAGAACATGTATAGTTCTAATATATTGAGAAACATATGAGTAAACTCTATTTCAACTTTTGCATTCTGAAGAGTCTTGAAGAAGGTTCTTGGAGCGAGAGCCTAGGATACTTTTTAGAAATTAAGCTTCATTCTATATGTCTAGAGCTTATTTGTTATGTTTCATGGCTCATAAGGTCACCAATGGTGTTTCTTGATTATTTCTTTTGTTGTGTTGTAAAGAGTGGAGAGAGAGGATCCACTCTTAGTTTAATTTGTTAATAAATCCATTTAATCCAAACACATTTATATGTATGATAGAAAAGATCAATTTTTAGTTTCTCAATTATGATATATCATACAAATTTTTTGAGTAGCAACGAAAACTTTAACTATTACAAAATTATTCTCATTATAATGGGTACATTGTTCCTCACCATAAGAGTGACATTATAAATAGAATATGGTATATGTAGTTATTACAATAGATTAGGTGCATAGGGCAACTTGTCCATACCAATCTATCATTCAAAGACTTCGATCAAGGTCCTCTTGAATCATCAATCTCTACAACACCTACATCTGGATGGTTTTGAAACACCCAAAAGATGAAACAAAAGGTATGCGTCAGAAACTACTCAGTATGTGCTTAATAAAATATGTGCGCATTACAAGGAATGTAAGTACAAAAGAGGCGGGTTCCCATGCAAGAGGGGGGTTATCAACATGTAGGTAATTACAATAAAATAAATAAGATAATTATGCCTTTAAGTATAAAAAAGCATCATACAACGTATTGACATTAATCGATCCAAAACCACAAATAGAAAAATTTCAGGTATATATGAGGTATATCCAAAATATCTAACATAGGGCCATAACATAGTTGGATCATGGCCTAAAATTTTGGGTGGAAATGCACACCCTGGGTGGAAAATGCACGATCTAATATATAAATGGTTATAGCTAAGCACCACTACTCTAGATAAATAGTCTAACATCAATAATGCATAATTGAGAAATAAGACATAATACAATCACTTTTCATTTCTAAATAGCTAGGCAAATGGGGTCATAGACACTATGTTAAACCTATTCAATGAAATTAGAGAATGAAATTTAGAATTTAGGATTTCCAAACATGAATCAAATAAAAGGATGATGGTCTCATTAATAGTGGTTTTGTAGTAATATAATGCCCAAATCAAAATGAAAATTGCACATGCCTAATTTTCATGACTAGTGATTAACTCAATAGATATACTTGGTCTTTAAATTTGAGTTTTCACCCTAAGAAAACACTATCTATGCTAGTCAAACCAAAGCAAACTACTGTATACATTCCTATATCTTCTTTACATATTTTTCTCGCTCCAATTTTGGTCACTAAAAGGCATATTATGGATTTTAATCTTACTAAGTGAACATTACAAACCCTATATATATCCAGGTGATAGCTAGATGTATATATCCATTCTAAGATAGAGGCAACATTTTTTCATCCATGGTCATATACATTAATAGTCACATTCACACCTAGATCTGAAAAAGTATATAAATATAAGTATATATTGTATGGTTATAGAAGCTTAATTTGATTCATATATGATCCAAACGATCATGAAATTTAGAGTAGGTTCGTTAAAACATTTAGTCATTCATGATCCTATATATCAACCATATTCCACATGGAGGTTCTTTCTATTAGATAGCAATTGTATGATTAGGGGTACAATATATTAAGTATTCTGAAATAACTAAATTTGATACCAAATAAACATGAGGATTATTATTTATAATCTTACTTAGCATCTATGCAATATCATTTTAATAATATTATAACTAGATTAGGTGTATATGCTAGACAACAAACTTAAATTTAGAGATTGATGATGCAAAATTGAATAACTATTATTATCCATTTCTTATGTATCACTCTCTAATATCTTATGTATTAGGCACTATAACTATAGAGAAAAGTTACTAGCCTAAATGTATGACTAATCACTAATATATGTATATACTTGCATGACAAAGTAGGCTCAACATTGTTCATGTTAATACACTACTATGTGCATATATAGACAAATACCATATAGCTAAAAGTTTGGGTTTTGGGGTGGAAGATGATGAATGGGATAGAAAATGGGGTGGGTAGTAGGTAGGTGGATGAAATGAATGCTTGAGGGATCTAACCTTCACCCCCTAGTTGCTTCTAATGCATATATAGGGGGCTAGGGTAGCTAGGTTTATGTGCATGTCAGTTTAGGTATTGCACTATGAGAATAAGTTGGGTTTCATGGTAGACCAACAATTTTAAGACTAGAACAACCATTCTAGCCATGAGTTTGGATAGGTGAATGAGGAGTGGAAAAAACTTAATAGGAACTTGGTGAAAAAGAGCCATCCATCGTGTGCGTTCTACGCAGAACATTCATGTTGAAATTTAAGCAAATTTTGAGTTTTTGGGGCAAACAATCATTTTGGTTAGAACTTTCTTTCTGCCTTTTTACAGAATGGTTGTTCTTATCTTCGAACGACCATGATACATTCATGGGGTGAAAAATAGGGTAATTTTTTTGGGGAATATGGGTGATTTTAAGGAAAAATGATAGGGAATGTTGGTTTTGGTCGTTTAAACGGATGTTCCACGACATGGTGGTGGTAAAACTTGTACTTGGATGATAATGAGGGACTTGAATGCTTTCTATAATGACCATTCCTGATGTATAACAGTCATCTTTTGGGGGTACTGGAGTATTTTGACTAAATGATGGAGCTTTTTCCCTTTAATGCATTCTTCGATCACTTAGGGTAGGTTGGGGGTGACCTTGCCCTCACTTTGAACTCCTCTAGGAATGTGGAATCCTGATGTTCAACCTCCTTCTCGCCCTCCATCCAATACCTACAAAACATGCAAAATGCATCCATTAGTGCATTTGATAGTAGAGTTTATTGGGGAAATATTATGAATAATAAAATGTCTAGATGTGAATAAGAGGCAAAATGACACAAGATAGAGACCCAAACTAGCGTTTCATTAGATACCAATGGTCATATTTTACTGTTTGGCCCCTCTATAAAAGTTAGTTTTGCACTTTTTATAACTGACTAGAAACTCGGCCAATAATAGAGGAAACTTGATCGAAGACCAAATAAAATACTCACCAATGACAGAGGAAACATGGCTAGTGACACTTCCTAGTCTTAGTTTCATGCTCGTTGGCCAATTTCTACTGAGTGTAACTCAAATGATGATAGAGTCTATCTAGGCCTTTTTAGGGTGTTCCGAAACACCCAAAAGTGTTTTGAAATTTATTTAAATCATTATAATAACTATTATGGGCTTAATTACAAGTCATACAATCATTGCAAGTGATGTACATCAAATATCTGAACAAACATATATCTAGTCTTCAAACAACTTGATATTTGTGCATGTATGACTTGATTTATCCAGTTTTTCAATTTGTAAATTAGAGAATTTGGAGTGTCAATCTAATCTGAATCACTAAAATAGAAGCATTACACACAACTATATGGAATAGTTTAGTCATCATCAAAACAAAGTATCAGTCAATTTAGACTCTTGACTCAACACCCCAACCTAGTCCTAGAGTCCCTATAGGATTTCTATACTTATAATCTGATACCACCAAACATATCACCTTCCACATAGGTTAGGACCAACCTACAACCTAGACAATGAACACCATAAAATAAAACCTCACTAAAAAAACCTTGGGAAATTTGGAGGAGATTACAAAAACTATAGTAGGACAAAGACTGAATTTAACTTTAATTTTTAGTTGTTTACACTAGATTTTATGCATCCTCATGTAAACTATCACATATATAACATGGATAGATAGATAAACAACTTCATTATAAATAAAATAAACAAAAGTTGAAAAATACAAATATTATAACTTGTTTACATCTCAAACTAAAGATACATTAACGTAAAAGCATCATAATAAGATGATACTGAAATTTTCTACACTTGTAACATGTAATGAGAAACCATGATCATGGCTCTCCGATCCATTACCTGATGCATGGACACAATATCTAGGCTAGGATGTCATTATTAAATTAAGTCACCATCAAACTCTCAATTTTAAATGAAAAAGTTCAAAAATATTATATGGATTTGTTTCCTTGGTAAGTAGGCACTCCCCACTTAGTGATAGAACACTAAATGAGATAATTGTGTTTCATATTAGTACATATAATTGTTTACTATTAAATAATTTTGGAAAGATGAATACTAAGTGTATATGTCTATTTTATAGATAATAACATATTTGTATGATCACCTAAATGATAATATTACTCATTGTCTCTATGAAATAAATGTAGTAGAAAAAACTTAAGGAAACTATAAATATACTTAACATTCACATTATTGTTTTTTAATCCATATTCTTAGCCATATAAACCTACATATGATCTAGATATTTCAATTCCTAAGAAATATCATTGTTTACCAAGATCCTTGGTGACAAAGTATTGTTCTAGATACTGTTTTTATAGCCTGAATGCCAGAGATGTCACTGCCAAATAATATTATGTCATCTACATAGACAATAAGAAAAGAAATATCATTGTTTACCAAGATCCTTGGTGACAAAGTATTGTTCTAGATACTATTTTTGTAGCCTGAATGCTAGAGATGTCACTGCCAAATAATATTATGTCATCTACATAGATAATAAGAATGACTAAATCAAGTGCAATTTTTCTGATAGATACTGAGTGATCTGAATGAGAACGACGAAAGCCAAATTTTCTGAGAATCTGACTGAGCTTATCAAACCAGGCGTGAAGACTTTGTTTTATGCCATAAATTACTTTCCGCAATCTGTAAATTTTAGAAGAATACCCCCCCTGAGCAATAAAGCCAGGTGGTTGCTCCATGTAAACTTTTTCCTGCAAGTCTCTATAAAGAAAAGCGTTCTTGACATCCAACTGGAATAAAGGCCAATCTTTGTTGGCAACAAAGAGATGAGGACACAAACAGAATTGAGTCCAGCTACTGGAGAAAAGGTCTCAAAATAGTCCACACCATAAGTTTAAGTATATCCTTTTGCCGTCAGATGTGCTTGTGAACGCTCAATCATGCCATCAGGTTGATATTTGATAGTGAAGATCCATCGGCTACCAACCGTAGGACAGACACAAGGGCGATCCACAAGATCCCATGTCTTGCGATCAGAGAGGACCTATATTTCAGCTTCCATCGCTCGTCGCCATGCAGGGATTTGAAGTGCCTCTGTAGCATTTTTCGGAGTAGACACAACAAAGAGTGCAACAGTAAAGCCAGCAAAGTTAGTACCCAAATTAGTAGAGGAATAGAAATGACTAATCCAATGTTGAGTATAGGAGTGATCACCTTTACACAGGTAATAGGAAGGTGCAAGTCAGAGTGTACCTGGGTTGTATTGTGATCTTCCGTCGAAAGAGGAGTTGGTTGTTGAGGGGCCATGGAGGGGATAGTTTGCTTGGGTCTTTTCTTGTAAACGTGTAGTGGGCGTTCTTCAGGTGCCATCTCAGAAGGTGGATCAATATCCACAATGTTTACGTCGCTTCTTCCTCTGAATGAATTTGAGGAGTTGGATATGTTTGATCCACTGGAGTCTATATTAGTGGAGTTTCCTCCCATTGATCATCCCACTGATCTAGTGGAGCCTAAAATTGCTCTTGAAACAAATTCGATTATGAAGTTTGCCAATGTCTATCACTAACACCCAAAGCGTAATCCCCAACTCCAAATACCACCTTAATTGTCCAATTCTGAGGATTCAACATGCCCTGTGGCGTTCTAATAGATATAAATTCTTGTACTTGTCATTCCATTTCCCATACTTGTTATCTTTCACAACTTTCTAGCAATGCTAAAACCATTACCTAGATTTAGACTCCATCCAAATTCCAAAAAACTATCAAGAAGCTCTTCAACACCCTAGTTGGAAAGTTGTGATGCTTAAAGAAATGACAGGTTTGCATGAGAATAGAACTTGAGATCTTCTTCCACTGCATGGAAGAACACCGTAGGACGTAGTTGGATCTTCTTCGTCAAGTTCAATTATCATGGATCAATTGAACTTGGTGTGGACTTCTCAAAGCTCATCTGGTTGAGAAAAGCTTCACCTAGACGAATGGTGTGGACTTCTTTAAGACCTTCTCCTCAGTCACTCATATTTATGTGACTTGTTATCTCCTTAGCAACTCAACAAGATTGGCCTATATATCAGCTTGACATCAAAAATGCCTTCCTTCATGGTCAATTGGAGGAGGTTTATATGCAGCAACCACCATGATTCACCATTCAAGGGGAGTCTTCTCATGTTTGTCATCTCAAGCGGTCTCTTCACATTCTCAAGAAGTCACCTCGAGCGTGGTTCAACAAGTAGAATGATGTCCTTTCCTGTTTCAAGTTTTTCTAGATCTTCCAGTGACCACACTCTCTTTTTCTCCAAAACACCATTAGGAATCATCATTTTAGTTGTCTTTATGGATGACATCATAATTACGGGTAGTAACACTATAAGCATTTTAGCTTCAAAATAATCTTTCGAATGACATTTACACACAAAGGACCTTGGTCATCTTTTCTATTTTTGGTATTAATGTTTTACGTTCCAAGAGTGGTATCTACCTCTCACCGCGACCATATGTCCTAGATCTTCTTGGTGAGTTCTAAATACTTGTCCAATGCTTTCTTCTCTCTAATGGACTACTGAACCAAAGTCACGTATGAGGGGGAGTGCTTTCATGATCTGAAAAATACTGGCACACGGTTGGGAAGTTAACTTACCTAACCATCACCCATCCATACATCGTCTTTACAATCAGCATGTTTAGTTAATACAAGGCTAAACCTATCATCGGTCAGCGGATCCTAGCGTAGAGGATTCTACGATATCTTAAAGGTGCCTTGTGAAGGATTCTTCTCTATAAAGGCATCTTTATCTAGATATTTCCCTAACCTACAACCGATTGGGTCGGGGACATCAATGATGAAGGGTCAAACGTAATAAAGCATTGAAGGCTCTTCAGAGTTTTACTAACATAAAGTAGATTAATAGGAAATCTCAGAACATAAGATAAATTTCAGATGTAATTTTCAAAATAGAAGAATTGTCCCACTGCCATGGATAGATGTTTGAGAGCCATCAGTACCGTTATCGGAGAGAGACAGGTGGATCTTGTTAGAGTAGTAAATAAATCAGAGTTTCCGGCCATAAGGACCAAAGCACCAGAGTCAATACACCATTTATTTTTACCAGTAGATAGAGCAGCAAGTAAGGCAGACAAGCCGGCCTCTGAATTAGAGGGTAGGTTGGACATGCGCTCTTGGAAAAGCTTCTCAAACTTGGACTGGATCCAGGTAGAAGAGGGTTGAATGGGGGTATGCTCAATAGAAGTAAAATCTTAACCTGCATCAGAGGTGACTTGGTTAGCCCAAGCAGGCTTTCCATGTTTAATCCAACATCGGTCTTCATTATGATCGTCACAGCCATAGAAATTACAGAAGCGAGGGGCAACAGGCTGACCGCGACCATGTGCAGTAGAAGAAGTACGACCCAAGGTAGGAGGGTAGCATCCTCCACGACCGTGACAAGTATCACCAGAGCGCACAACAAGAGCAAGGTGTTCAATAGCAGGAATATAATTCACTGATGGTAAACATTGAACACGTTTAAGCATATCTCTGAGAGTAGGCAGAGGATCACTAGAGAGAATTTGGTCAACTAGTCTAGAAAATGAGGAAGGGAGTCTGGCAAGAAATTGGAGAAGTTGGAGTTCATTGCACTAACACTGAGTTTCCTTGATCTCAGTAGACAAAGGATGGTAGATTTCATATTCATTCCAAAGAGAAGAGCATTGATCGTAGTAATCTTCAATAGACGCATCAGGTGAGAATTCCTTCTTTGTCAGGTTCCTAAAAATTTCAAACACCTTCTTAGGGTATTTGCTGATGGGAGTAGACATGGGAAAGTGATCCCACATAGCCTTGGCATTATGGAGGAATAGTAGGGACTGAATGATACGCAGCTCGATGCTATTAACAATCTAAGACAGAACACCTAAATCATCTTTACCCCATTGTGCATATGCTTGCTTGGTCTTATCATCCGTTGTGGCATTGGGAGCAGGTTGAGGGTTAGAAGTGATATGTGAACCGCGACCTTGTGCTTTCACTACAAAATAAAAGATGTTGACCAGAGTTGGTATTTGGAGCCATCAAGTTTTACCTTGGTGACACACAGAAAATGGGGGAGGCTCACTAGATGCCATAATGCACAGATCGGTACACGGGGCATAATGCAGCAACAAATATCATAAGACAATAGAATCCAGAAGGCAGGAGATAGCCAGAGTACCTATGTGAACAGGCAGACATCAGTCGAGATCAGTAGATCTGACAAAATCCGCAGCAGGGCAGAAGAGAGAAGCAATAGATTTGGCACATTAGATCTTAGAAACTCACAAAAAGGGATAATATAGATTGTAGATAGACCTACGCCATCATAGGGAGATATCTACTCCACCATGAGGCACAGACATATAAGAAGCGTAGCCCGTTAGACCGTCAATGTGCTATATTAGAATAGACACTGGGAGACGTAGAAGGAAGGAGATGGAAGGGATTAGCAAAACGGTGGAGGCAAGGGGCAAAGATGGTGGACAGGAGATGAGGAAGCAAAGATGAGGGATTTTTGGGTTGGAGAGAGGGGGCGGTGGGCTGTTATGGTGGAGAGGGGAGGCGACAGGCTGAAGTGGGTGGCGGCAGTGTGGGGAGGGGGGCTTGACGGTGGGTTGTTGGGGGGAGGGGTGGAGGTGGCGAGAGGGCAGGCAGGTGGAGGCAGGGTGGAGAGGAGAGGAAGGGCTGCAGGAATGGAAGGTGGGGCGGGCGGCGGCGGGCAACAGGGTTAGGGAGTGGCGGCGGCTAGGGTGAGAGGGGGGCGACGGCTGGGGTTAGGGTGGGAGGAGAAGCATTAGGGTGGAGGGGTTAGAGGGGATCGTAGTCGCATGATACCAAATAGAGAATAGAGTCTTTTCTATTAAGTGAATAAAATAGAGTAGAATGCCTTCTCTTTTATAGGACAAGAGAATAAAAAACAACACAGCTAAGCAATATGGGATTAGCACAAGTAACAAGTAGAGTAGAGCACAGGTAATTAGTAAATATAACATATCTCTTTAACATTAAATGACAATCCGCATCATGCCACACTGGCATTGAAACAACGTTATGTATAAAAAAGGCATTGCATACATCTGACTTATTGCATCCAGGTAACATTAGAGCTTAAATAATAATTTGGAAAGAAAAAATAGATTTGTAGTACCTAAAAGATTGTCTATAAAGAATTAAGATGTGATATGATCATAATGCCTAATAGTATATACTGTATAGCTTTATGTTCCAAATCAATCATGACAACACCTTATCCTGAATTTTGGTTCTCCCACCCGATTTTACAAAGCCTCAAAACTCAAAAAAGCAATGCTCGGAATAAACGTAGACAATTTACATCCTAGCATTACAATGTGTAAACCCAAAAAACATATCTTTAACTGGAAAACATAAGTATTTTCAATTAGAATTTCATTAATATAGATACAAGATGGCAACAAGACATACCACTTCCTGAAGTTTCTGTGCTGGCACAGCAAGTGTCTTCCACACAGAGAGAGGGGGGTGGAATTCTTCAGTTGTCATGTCTATTGGTTGCAGAAATTTATTCAGTACAGCAGGAAGACACAATTTGGCATTGACAAAATAATGAAAAGATAAAAAAATAAGACCTAAAAAATGGATAGGAAGACAGTAACTCATGGAAATGGATATAAATATAAAATATTATTGCATTTTTGAACCTATATGAAAAATCAAAAACTGCCACATCCCTGCTTCTAGAAGATTTACAGTTTTCAAAGGACATTGCACCTACCATACAAATCACTCTGAGGACAGATAGAAGATTTCTCAAACAACCATCAGAAAATCATAAGTTGTCTCGTAGATTTTACCTGTGTTCTTGGAGGAATAGATTCAGGTACCATTAAGAGTCCCAACTTCAAGTGCAATGGAAGAGGTATAACAGCACAGACTAAACCAACAGGAGATGTGTTCTTGTTCTCAAAGAAAAGAACAAGCCTTCAATGATGAGCCCGCCACTTGGCTTTAATGCCAATGCAAACAGAATAAAGGAAATTTTTATACAATCAGGAAAGACAAGATTATTTTATCTTTTCTTTTTTGCCATCAATCTTTATAGAAACTAAAACATAAACACTTGTACTGTTATCCATAACTCTGCATCATTTTTTTGTTTGTGCAACTTGAAACATAAGAAGTAACAACTGATTGCAACCTGAATATAAGGATCCTTGTACAGTACACAACTATCTTTATTACATAGAATATTAAACCTTTCTGCAATATTTCTGATTGGCTGCAACAAAAGTATTTTCTGTAAATATATTGATTACAAAAAGAAATGATATGTTAAACTTACTTTAACCCTGAATAAAGATTTCTTCCACACCCATAATAATAAACTGCAAAAAACTTGCATATAAAATGGTTAAGGACAGAAGACGTGCTAATTATAACAATGTTAATCACATTATAATATATCTATATCATATATTTGGTCAGTAATACTATATTTTCATAGTGCAGACAACACAAGTATCTAAATAGTTGAATTTCTGCAATATAGTAAAATGAATACACTATACTATATTCTGGCTCAAGCATAGAAATCTAGGATTATATGACATCACTATAATTAGATAAAAATTCCCTTACTCCTAGCTATACTTGAACTGTGTTTGCCTGATTATCAACAACTATAGCAAGGGCCAAAGTGATCAAGCCAGATAATGTGGTATTTTCATTTGTAGGAGAAGCTTGTTAAATAGTGTTTTTATTTAGCTCTTTATATTCACTTGTTATTTCCCTATTCTATGTGGACCTATTTGTAATTGTTCTTTCTATAAATATACGGTTACGTACATTGTGCACCCTAACCCTTACAGACAAATCAAGATGGTACTAGAGCATGTGCTCTAGCCGTCACCCACCCCTGCGCCGCCACCCCCCTCTCTCCTTTCCGCGCCCCCTCCCAGCCGCCCGGCCACCGTCGGCCCCCCGCTGCCGCTCCCACGGATGTTGTTGCTGCCGTTGTCGGCCCAACCCCCTATGGGCACTGGCTTGCTAGCCGCAGCACGCTCTGCTCCCTGCCGCCGCTGGCCGTCCATCTTAAGGGTCTCTGGAGCCCTCCTCTTCTCTGCCTGCGTCGGCCCTTGAGCCACTGGGTTCTCTGATGCGCATCGGTGTAGTATTCATGTAAATTGGTCCTTCGAGTTCCTCTTCTCTGCCTACTGCCGCCTAGCTGGAGGATCTAGACGGTTCTGACCTTCTTGGCTGTTGTTTTCTGCTATTGGACTCAGTCTCGATCATGGCTTCCTCCCATGATGATTTTCGTCGTCAGGTGAATACTGTGAAGTTGGATGGGCGCAACGATCAACACTAGGTCTGGTTCATGGAGATCTTTGCAAAATCGCAAGGCAAGCACTCCCATCTGACTCAAGATCCGCCTCTTGCTCCGCCCAGTACTACCGAGTCCAAGGATAAAAAGTTCTACGATGATTGGGTCAAGGATGACTCGACTGTGATGACGTGGATCCTGAACAGCAGTGAAACTTGCATTAGTGTTACTCTACTTCATTTCCCGACTACAAAGGAGATGTGGGATCAACTGGCCAGTACCTACTCACACAGCAAGAATCTGAAGAAGGTGTTTGACCTGAGCAAACAGCTGACCGGCCTACATTTCTTTGGGCCCGATATTGCTGACTATTTTTCGACTTTTAAAGGCTTCTGGGCGGAACTTGAGAATCTTCATCCGCTATCTACCGACTTAGCCACTATGCAGCGATAACGGCAGGAAATCCAGGTTCTCAAGTTCTTATGCGAACTTCCTAACTCATATGCTGGAGTGGTTGATCAATCCTTGTCAGTGATCCACTACCGACGTTGGAGAGTGTTTTTCAACGTCTTCAACGACTGTCAGCTTCTTCCTCAGATTTGTCTTCTGATACAGGTGACACTACTGCTCTTGTTGCTATGTCTGGCCGAGGTCGTGGTAGGGGTCGAGGTCGACCTCTGGACAACCATTTTTTTGCTTCAGGAGGGGATGTGGGTCGTGGCTCATCTGTTGATGCCTCTGGAAGTACTGCAGCTCAGTGGTATTGTGACTTTTGTGGTCGCACCAACCACACTGAAGACAGATGCTGGAAGAAATATGGCACGCCTGCGTGGACCAATGTTGTGTCTGAGGGTGCTTCTCAGATGCCTCCTGTTGCTACCTTGAGCTCCTCCACTGTCGAGTTCATCCGCTTCAAGGTGGAACGTCTCCTTCTGGAAAAGACCGGTGTTTCCACTTCTTCTGCTACTGAATCTGGAGCTCACGCTGCAACTAACACTGGTTGTGATTCTGCCTTTTAGAGTGCTCCCACTTCTAGTGCTGGTAATACCAAATGGGTGATTGATTATGGAGCTTCTTCACATATCTCTGGAAATCGTTCTCTTTTTTCTAAACTATCTAAACCTTGTCCTAAATCTGTTGTTATGCTTGCTGACGGATCCAAATCTTTCGTGTCTGGGATTGGTGATATTTTTGCTCAAGTTCTTTTGAGATCTACTTTATATGTGCCCAATTTTCCGTTAAATTTGTTGTCTATCAGAAAAATTATACGTAACCTAGACTGCAGTCTGACTTTTAAGCACTTGTGTTTTTCAGGACCTTCGGACAAGGATGAAGATTGGTGGGGGGCATAGGACCTGACGGACTCTACTACTTGGATGATTGTAAACGGATTGGCACTACAACTCTAGCTTCAACATTGTCTTCTTCTATTTCTACATTATAGTGGCATTATAGACTTGGGCATCCATCGGCTGATAAATTAATATATGTTATTTCTAGTATAGGAATGCACAGTTTTCAGCGCGAGTCATGTCAATTAGGCAAATAGTCCAGAACTGTATTTCCCAAAAACTCTTAGATTGGTAGCAAAAATATTTTTGATTTAGTTCATGCTAATGTATGGGGTCCTTGTCATATTCCAAGTTTGTCAGGCAATAAATACTTTATTTTGTTCATTGATGATTACTCCCATGCTACTTGGTTGTTTTTTATGAAAGACAAATCACAAGTCTTGCCTACTATTAAGTTCTTCTTTCCTAAAATTAAAGCCCAATTTTCTATGTCCATTATAATTCTGCGCACTGATAATGCCTTGGAATTTGTTCAAAAAAATGTTGAATTATTATGTCGTTCTGTGGGTACCATTCATCAGACATCATGTACACACCCTAATAGAACAATGTTGCTGAAAGAAAAAATAGACATTTACTTGAAGTTACTGGAACACTCATGTTGCATTCTAATGTTCCAAGACATTTTTGGCCAGAAGTAGTTCTCACTACCTATTTTCTGATAAATCGCATGCCTTTGTATGTTATTGGGAATAAAATTCATGTACAAGTGTTACAACCTCACATTCCTCTTTTTTCTATCCCTCCAAGGATTTTTGGGTCAACTTGTTTTGTTCGTTTGCTTGGACCGACTCGGGACAAATTGTCTCCTCGAACTGAAAAATGTATTTTTCCGGGATATTCACGGACTTAAAAAGGATATCATTGCTATAGTCCTGTTACTAAGAAGTGGTTCACGAGCAGTGATGTGGTTTTCTTTGAGGACACTCCGTACAACTCTACTAGAGGGAACACGTTGAATTCAGATCTCATTTCAGCGCCTTTTCCTATTATTAGTGATTCCCCACCTGCTTTGCAGCCTGCTGAGACTACGTCTCCTCCTCTCATTGTTTACCAACGCAGGAATCGGCCGCCGTAGTCTACTTGTGCTCAAGACCCCCCCCCCCACAAAAAACCAATCTTCTCCTTCAGAAGGTCCTGCACCTACCGAGGTAACTTCCGATCTGGATTTACCTAATACTCTCAGGAAAGGCACTCGCTCATATACCTCTCATAATATTGCTAACTATGTTTCTACTGTTCACCTGAGTGTCCATGTTGTTGCTTCTCTTTCTGCTGTTTCTGTCCCCAAAAATGTTCATGATGCTTTACAAAGTATGTACTGGACACATGCCATGACTGAGGAGATGATTGTTCTTACTGACAGAGGTACCTGGGATTTGGTTGATCCTCTGTCTGATTGCAAGCCTGTTGGATGTCGTTGGGTGTACACTGTCAAGTATCATCTTGATGGAATTGTTGAACGCCTGAAGGCCCGTCTAGTAGAAAAAGGGTACACTCAGACTTATGGTATTGATTACTTTGAAACTTTTACTCCTGTAGCTAGGCTAAATTCTGTGTGGGTTCTGCTCTCTATGGCAATCAATTTGTATTGGCTCCTTATCCATTTGGACGTGAAGAATGCCTTCCTTTATGGTGATCTCTAAGAGGAAGTCTATATGAAGCAACCACTTGGGTTTGTTGCTCAAGGGGAGTCACACAAAGTCTGTCGCCTCAAAAAGTTTATTTATGGACTCAAGTAGAGTCCACGTGCCTGGTTTGATAAACTGAGCAAGATTCTGTCTACCTATGGCTTCCTCAGATCTCATGTTGATCACTCTGTCTTCATTAAGAAGACCTCCTCTGGTATTGTGGTTCTAATTGTGTATGTTGATGATATTATTTTATCTGGCAGTGATCTTTCTAAAATTCATGCTACTAAAGCCTACTTATGCAAGCACTTTGTCACTAATGATCTGGGAAAGCTGAGATACTTTCTGGGAATTGAAGTTTCCAGGATTGCTAATTCTCTTGTTTTATCTCAAAGAAAGTATGTTTTAGATCTTCTATAGGAGACTGGAATGCTTGGAACTCGGACCACTGATACGCCCCTAGATCCTAATGTAAATTGGGATGATGATGAATCTCCAATGTATCCCGACAGTAAAAGATATAGGAGACTTGTTAGCAAACTGATCTATTTGACTGTTACTAGAGATGATATTTCTACTGTTGTCGGTCTTGTTAGCAAGTATCTTGACAAGCCTAGACAGTGTCACTGGGAAGCACTGTGTCACATCCTGAGGTATCTGAAGAAATCCCCTGGTAAAGGCCTTTTTATAGAAAACATGGTCATTGTTCTCTTGAAGGCTACTCTGACGCTGATTATGCCGGAAGTAAGATAGATAGAAAATCTACTTCTAGTTACTGTACTTTTATTGGTGGAAATCTTGTTACCTGGAGGAGCAAAAAGCATAATGTTGTTGCTAGATCTAGCACTGAGGCCGAGTACCAGGCTTTGGCTCACACAACTTGTGAACTTATGTGGGTATAGTCTCTTCTAAAAGAGCTTGATGTGGGGTCTTCTGCTCCTATTCCCATGCATTGTGATAATAAAGCAGCTATTTTTATTGCAAATAATCCTGTTTTTCATGAGAGGACCAAGCATATTGAAGTTGACTGCCACTTCATTAGAGAAGGTATTCTGACCGGTCGTATTTGCACTCCTTTTACCCGCTCAGAAGATCAAGTTGTTGATATCTTCACAAAGCTGTTGGCCAAGAAACATTTCAGCTCTCTTATGGAGAAGTTGGGCATGATTGATACCTATGCTCCAACTTGAGGGAGAGTGTTAAATATTGTTTTTATTTAGCTATTTATATTCACTTGTTATTTCCCTATTCTATGTGGACCTATATGTAATTGTTCTTTCTATAAATATACGGGGTACACACATTGTGCACCCTAACCCTTACAGACAAATCAAGAAAGTTGACAAAGCACCCTCGGTAGGAAGGCCTAAATGGTCACCAAGAAGATGGCTAGTGCAACAGGTTCAGAATCCACTATCATTAAAGCTCCATTTGTGTGGATTGTGCCATTCTCTCCAGATCTAGCGTCATGCAAATCCAAGATTTTTAATGATAATTATTTTAACCAAGAGGGGATTTGTTCTTGTTCCCAAAGAAAAAAACAAGCCTTCAGTGATTATCCCCACTTGGTTTTTATTCCAATCTTAAACAAAAAAACGCATTTCAAGACAATCAGGCGAGATCAGAAATCTTTAGGTTTTCTTTTTTTTCATCAATCTTTACAGTATCTAAAACATAAACACTTGGATTGTTTCCATGAATCCGCGTCATTTTTCTTGTTCGCACAACTTGAAATATAAAAGGAAACAACATTTTCAACCTGAATATAAGGATAATTGTATAGTTTACCTCCCCCCATGAAAATTATAAGCCACTCAAAGAACATTGAATGGACTAAGACCTGTGGTTTTACAGAAATGATCACAGAATCAGTCCCGGAATGGCACACTTTCATATTTTTTTTCTGCTGAAGCATAAGTTCTGAAACCAACAGCATAATTACTCATTGAGATGGCACAAACAGTGGAAATTATGGAAACAAGACTTTCCAGGTCCATCATATGTGATAGCCTGCACTCATGCAGAGCAAGTTACATCTTCAAAGTGTGTTAGATATGCACTAAGCACAAACTTTATGCAAGTATGATATTTTTACATACCAAGCAAGGCACAGCCCGCCTGCCCTCCAAATAAAAACTTGTGGTAGCAACCAAGTTGTTTGGATTTGGATCTTGAACATTATGGAACAGAGATGATACAAAGCATATAGTACAATAGTGGATATATACAGCACAAACGCAAGCAAGCAGCAAAGCAAACCAAGAAACAAAAGAAAGAGAGAAAGGGGCCTACAAGTCCAGGAGTATATTCAAAAGTGAAAGCGGGTTAGAAATGCTGCCAATTCAGGAATAGGGATCAGCTTTGCACCCCTAGCCTGCTGTGTAAAACAGTTCAAAACATTAAATAAATGGCAATCTACATCAATCCAGGCTAGCATTGAAACAATATTATGTAGAAAAAGGCATTACATATGACTTCATTGCAGCCAAGCAACAGTAGAGCTTAACTAATTATTTGAAAGAAAATGTAGATTTGTAGTATTTAAGATTGTCTACAAGAATTATGTTGCACAATGATGTCATATGATCATAATGTCTGATAGTATACAGCTTTATGTTCCAAATCAATCAGGACAACACCTCATATTGAATTTTGGTTCTCCCATCCGATTACACAGCCTCAAAACTCAAAGAAAGCAATACCAAGAATAGAAGTAGACAGTTTACATCCTAGGATTACAATATTTGAACCCAAAAAAAAAACACATCTTTAACTGAAAATAAAATATTAGAATTTCATGAATATAGATACAAGATGGCAACAAGACGTACCACTTCCTGAATTTTCAGTGGTGGCCCAGCAAGTGCCTTCTACTGGGGGGAAAATTCTTCAGCTGTCATGTTTATTGGTCGGAAACATTTATTTATTACAGCAGGAAGGCGGAATTTGGCATTGACCTAATAATGAAAAGATAAAAAATAAAGACCTCAAAAGAGGACAGACATACAGTCATTTATGGATATGGATATAAATATAGAAGAATATTGTTGCATTTGAACCTATATTGAAAATCAAGAACTGTCACATCCCTGCTTGCTAGAAGATTTACAATTTCCAGAGGACGATGCACCTACCATATTGTTCATTTTGAGGATAGATAGAAGACTTTGGGAAAAATATTACTCTTGAGTTTTCTATAAAGGTTAGGGTGCACAATGTGTGTACCCTGTATATTTATAGAAAAAATAATTACATATAGGTCCTCAAAGAATATGAAAATAACAAGGGAATATAAAGAGCTAAATAAAAATACTATTTAATACTCCTCAAGTTGGAGCATAGATATCAATCATGTCCAACTTGTCCATAAGAGAGCTGAAATGTTTCTTGGCCAGCAGCTTTGTGAAGATATCAGCAACTTGATCCTATGAGCGAGTAAAAGGAGTGCAGATATGACCAGTCAAAATAGCTTCTCTGATAAAGTGGCAGTCAACTTCAATGTGCTTGGTCTGCTCATGAAAAGCAGGATTATTTGCAATAAAAATAGCTAATTTATTATCACAATGCATGGGAATAGGAGCAGAAGACCCCACATCAAGTTCTTTTAGAAGAGATTGTACCCATAGAAGTTCACAAGTTGTGTGAGCCATAGCCCGGTACTCAGCCTCAGCGCTAGATTTAGCAACAACATTCTGCTTTTTGCTCCTCCAGGTAACAAAATTTCCACCAACAAAAGTACAATAACCAGAAGTAGATTTTCTGTTTATCTTACTTCCAGCATAGTCAGAGTAGCCTTCAAGAGAGCAATGACCATATTTTCTATAGAAAAGTCTTTTACCAGGGGATTTCTTCAGATACCTCAGGATATGACACAGTGCTTTCTAGTGAAACTGTCTAGGCTTATCAAAATACCTGCTAACAAGACCAACAACAATAGAAATATCAGCTATAGTAACCGTCAAATAGATTATTTTTCCAACCAGTCTCCTATATCTTATACTGTCAGGATACGTGGGAGATTCATCATCATCCCAATTTACATTAGGATCTAGGGGCGAATCTGTGGTCTGAGCTCTAAGCATTCCAGTCTCCTGTAGAAGATCTAGAACATACTTTCTTTAAGATAAAAAACAAGAGCATTAGCAGTCCTGGAAACTTCAATTCCCAAAAAGTATCTCAGCTTTCCCAGATCTTTAGTGACAAAGTCTTGCATAAGTAGGCTTTAGTAGCATGAATTTCAGAAAGATTACTTCTAGATAAAATAATATCATCGACATACACAATTAGAACTACAATACCAGAGGAGGCTTCTTAATAAAGACAGAGTGATCAACATGAGATCTGAGGAAGCCATAGGTAGACAGAATCTTGCTCAGTTTATAAAACCAGGCATGTGAACTTTGCTTGAGTCCATAAATAGACTTTTTGAGGTGACAGACTTTGTGTGACTCCCCCTGAGCAACAAACCCAGGTGGTTGCCCCATAGAGACTTCCTCTTGGAGATCACCATAAAGAAATGCATTCTTAACATCTAGTTGGATAAGGGGTAGTCCAGATTGATTGCCACAGAGAGAAGAACCCACACATAATTTAACCTGGCAACAAGAGAAAAAGTTTTAAAGTGATCAATACCATAAGTCTGAGTATACCCCTTTGCCACTAGATGGGCCTTCAGATGTTCAACAGTTTCATCATGATGATACTTGACAGTTTACACCCAACGGCATGCAACGGGCTTGCAATCATATGGAGGATCAACTAAATCCAAGTACCTCTGTCAGTAAGAGCAATCATCTCCTCAGTCATGGCATGTGTCCAGGCCATACTTTGTAAAGCATCATGAATATTTTTTGGGACAGAAACAACACAAAGAGCAACAATAAAATTATGAACATGGACACTAAGGTGTTCAATAGAAAGCTAGTTAGCAATATTATCAGAGGTATGTGAGCAAGTGTCTTTCCTAAGAGCAATAGGTAAATCTAGATCAGAAGTTACCTCGGCAGGTGCAGGACCTCCTGAAGGAGAAGATTGGTTTTCTGTTGGGGGGGGGTCTTGGGCAGGAGTATACTGTAGCGGATGATTCCTACGTTGGTAAACAATAAGAGGAAGAGACGTAGTCAGCAGGCTGCAAAGCAGAAGGAGAATCACTAATAATAGGCAGAGGCGCTGAAATAAGATTTGAACTCAAGGTGTTCCCTTTAGTAGAGTAGTACGGAGTGTCCTCAAAGAAAACCACATCACTGCTCGTGAACCACTTCTTAGTAACAGGATTATAGCAATGATATCCTTTCTCAGTTTGTGAATATCCCAAAAAAATACATTTTTCAGCTCTAGGAGACAAGTTGTCCTGAGTCGGTCCAAGCAAACGAACAAAACAAGTTGACCCAAAAATCCTTGGAGGGACAGAATAAAGAGGAAGGTCGGGTTGTAGCACTTGGACATGAAATTTATTCCCAATAACCGACGAGGGCATGCAATTTATCATAAAACAGGCAGTGAGAACCGCTTCCGGCCAAAAATGTCTTGGATAATTAGAATGCAACATGAGAGTTCAAGTAACTTCAAGTAAATGCCTATATGTCCTTTCAGCAACACTGTTCTGTTGGGGTGTGTAAGCACGGGATGTCTGATGAATGGTACCCACAGAATGACAAAATAATTCAACATTTTTTTGAACAAATTCCAAGGCATTATCAGTGCGCAGAATTTTAATGGGCATAGAAAATTGGGTTTTAATTTCAGCAAAGAAGAACTTAATAGTAGGCAAGACTTGTGATCTGTCTTTCATAAAAAACAACCAAGTAGCACGGGAGTAATCATCAATGAACAAAATAAAGTATTTATTGCTTGAAAAAATTGGAACATGACAAGGACCCCATACATCAGCACGAACTAAATAAAAATGTTTTTGCTACCAATCTAAGATTTTTTGAGAAATACAGTTCTAGATTGTTTGCCTAATTGACATGACTCGCACTGAAAACTATGCGTTCCTACACCAAAAATAACATGTTTTAGTTTATCAGCTGATGGATGCCCAAGTCTATAATGCCACTGTAATGCAGAAACAGAAGAAGACAATGTTGAAGCTAGAGCTGTAGTGCCGATCCGTTTCAAATCATCCAAATAGTAGAGTCTGTCAGGTCCTTCATGCCCCCACCAATCTTCATCCTCGTACAAAGGTCCTAAAAAACACAAGTACCCGGTACAAAGGTCAAGCTGCAGTTCAGGTTACGTACAATTTTACTGACAGATTATAGATTTAGCGGAAAATTGGGCACATATAGAGCATATCTCAGAAGAACTTGAGCATAAATATCACCAATCCTAGACACAACAAATTTGGATCCGTCAGCAAGCATAACAACAGATTTAGGACAAGGTTAAGCTAATTTAGAAAAAAGAGAACGATGGCTAGAGATATGTGAAGAAGCTCCAATTCAATCACCCATTTGGTATTACCAACACTAGAAGAGGGAGCACTCAGAAAGGCAGATTCACAAAGAGTGTAAGTTGCAGCGTGAGCTCCAGATTCAACAACAGAAGAAGAGGAAGCACTAGTCTTTTCTAGCAAGAGACGTTCCACCTCTGAGCGAAAGAACTCAGCAATGGAGGAACTCGAGGGAGCAACAGGAGAAGTTTGAGAAGCACCCTCAGACGCAGTATTGGCCCACGCAGATGTGCCATGTTTCTTCCAGCATCTGTCCTTAGTGTGGTTGGTGCGACCACAAAAGTCACAGTACCGCTGAGCTGCGGTACCTCCAGAGACATCAACATATGAACCACGACCAAGGGAGCCACAGCCAAGTGATCCATGGCCTCATCCCAAAGCAGGTGGACGGTTGTCCTGAGGTCGACCTCAACCCCTACCATGACCTCGGCTAGCCATGGCAGCAAGAGCAGTAGTGTCACCAGTGTCAGAAGTCTGATCAGAGGAAAAAGCCGACAAAAGTTGAAGATGTTGAAATGCACTCTCCAACGTTGGTAGTGGGTTACTAGCAAGGATATGATCAACCACTCCATCATATTAGTCAGGAAGTCCGCATAAGAACTGGACAACCTGAAGTTCCTGCCATTGTCGCTGCATAGTGGCTAAGTCAGTAGAGAGCGGATGAAGGTTCTCAAGTTCCGCCCAGAAGTGAAAGAGAGAGAGAGAGAGAGAGAGGCGGCGTAGGGGTGGGTGGTGGCTAGTAAGCCTGCTCTGGTACCATCTTGAGTTTTCTATAAGGGTTGGGGTGCACAATGTGTGTACCCCGTATATTTATAGAAAGAACGATTACATATAGGTCCTCATAGAATAGGGATATAACAAGTGAATATAAAGAGCTAAATAAAAATACTATTTAACAATTACAAAACCCTAAGTTGTTTTGGAAATTTCACCAGTGCTCTTGGAGGAATAGTTGTTGGTGCCATAGAGAGTTCCAACTTCAAGTGTGATGGAGGAAGTATAATAGCACGGATTGAACCAAGGTGTGTTCCTGTTCCCAAGGAAAAGAATAAGACTTCAATGATGAGCTCTCCTTTTATTCCAATTAAAACAAAAAAGGCAATTTAAGACAATCAGGCGAGATAAGAAATCTTTAGGTTTTCTCTTTTGCCATCAATCTTTATAGAAACTAAAACATAAAGACTCGTGCTATTATCGATAGCTGCTTGTGACTTTTATTGTCCGTGCAACT
This sequence comes from Alisma plantago-aquatica, assembly GCA_963693085.1. Taxonomy (NCBI): domain Eukaryota; kingdom Viridiplantae; phylum Streptophyta; class Magnoliopsida; order Alismatales; family Alismataceae; genus Alisma; species Alisma plantago-aquatica. The sequence continues at coordinate 715,060,216 of OY856412.1, read as the reverse complement.
TGAAATATAAAAAGTAACAACAGATTGCAACCTGAATATGAGGATCCTCGCACACTACACCACTATCTTTATGACATAGAATATTAAACATTTCTGCAATATTTATGATCGGCTACAATACAAGCATTTTATGTAACTTTATCGATTGCAAAAAGAAACAATATGGTAAACTAACTTTAACCCTGAATAAAGATTTCTTCCACACCCATATCAACAAAATGTGAAAAACTTGCATATAAATTGGTCAAGGAAAGAAGACAGGTGCTTAGTATAACAATGTAAATCATATTGTAAAATATCTATTTGATATATTCGGCCAGTAACTCCATACTTTCAGAGTATAGATAGCACAAGTTTGTATTTTCTGCAATATAAGGTCTGTGCTGCGGTGATAGGCAGCAGGGTTGTCCGTTTAGGAGTCATCTGCTTATTTTTATTGTTCGTGCAACTTGAAAAACAAAAAGTAAGAGCAGATTTCAACCTGATACTGTACACCACTATCTTTATAACATAGGATGTTAAACCTTTCTGCAATATTTCTGATCACCAGTATTTTATGTAAGTTTATTGATTGTGAAAAGAAATGATATGGTGAACTTACTTTAACCCTGAATAAAGATTTCTTCCACACCCATATAAACGAAATGTGGAAAATTTGCATCTAAGTTGGTTAAGGAAAGAAGACAGGTGCTAAGTATATTCGAGCAGTAACTCCATACTTTCAGAGTATAGATAGCATAAGTACCTAATTAATTGTATTTTTTGCAATATAGTAAAATGCATACACTATATTCTGGCTCAAGCATAGAAATATAGGATTACATGAGCAATGATTATGAGCAGGTCATTATAGTTAGAACGAATTTCTCTTACTCCAAGCTACACATGAACTGTGTTTGTCTGATTATCAACTACAGAAAGGGCCAGAACACCTGCAAGATCACCAAGCCAGATACTGTGGCATTTTCATTTGTGGGAGAAGCTGACAAAGCACCCTCACCAGGAAGGCCTAAAAGATCACCTGCCCTAAGCACAAACTTTATGCAAGTATGATATTTTACATACCAAGCAAGGCACAGCCCGTCTGCCCTCCAAATAAAAGCTTTTGGTAGCAACCAAGTGGTTTGAATTTGGATCCTGAACATTAGGGAATAGAGATGATACAAAGCATATAGTACAATAGTGGATATATACAGCACAAATGCAAGCAAGCAACAAAGCAACCCACAAAACAAAAGAAAGAGAGAAAGGGGCTTACAAGTCCAGGAGTATATTCAAAAGTGAAAGTGGATTAGAAATGTTGCCAATTCAGGAATAGGGATCAGCTTTGCACCCCCAGCCTCCTGTGTAAAACAATTCAAAACATTAAATAAATGGCAATCTACATCATGCCAGGCTAGCATTGAAACAATATTATGTAGAAAAAGGCATTACATATGACTTCATTGCAGCCAAGCAACATTAGAGCTTAACTAATTATTCAAAAGAAAAAGTAGATTTGTAGTACTTAAGATTGTCCACAAGAATTATGTTGCGCAATGATATGTCATATGATCATAATTTCTGATAGTATACAGCTTTATGTTTCAAATCAATCAAACATCACCTCATATTGAATTTTGGTTCTCCCACCCGATTTCACAAACCTCAAAACTCAAAGAAAGCAATACGAGGAATAGAAGTAGACAGTTTACATCCTAGGATTACAATATTTGAACCCAAAAAAAAAACACATCTTTAACTGGAAAAAAATCGATTAAAATTTCATGAATATAGATACAAGATGGAAACAAGACGTACCACTTCCTGAATTTTCAGTAGTGGCCCAACAAGTGTCTTCCATTGGGGGAAAAAATCTTCAGCTCTCATGTTTATTGGTTACAGACATTTATTCAGTACAACAGGAAGGCCGAATTTGGCATTGACCTAATAATGAAAAGATAAAAAATAAAGACCACAAGAGAGGACAGGCATACAGTCATTTATGGATATGGATATAAATATAGAAGAATACTGTTGCATTTGAACCTATATTGAAAATCAAGAACTGCCACATCCCTCCTTGCTAGAAGATTTACAATTTCCAGAGGACAATGCACCTACCATACTGTTCATTTTGAGGATAGATAGAAGACTTTGGGAAAAATATTACAAAATCCTAAGTTGTTTTGGAGATTTTACCAGTGTTCTCGGAGGAATAGTTTTTGGTGCCATAGGGAGTTCCAACTTCAAGTGTGATGGAGGGAGTTAACAGCATGGATTGAACCAAGGTGTGTTCTTGTTCCCAAGGAAAAGAATAAGACTTCAATGATGAGCTCTCCTTTTATGCCAATTAAAATAAAAAAAGGCAATTTAAGACAATCAGGTGAGATAAGAAATCTTTAGGTTTTCTCTTTTGCCATCAATCTTTATAGAAACTAAAACATAAACACTCGTGCTATTATCGATAACTCCATGTGACTTTTATTGTCTGTGCAACTTGAAATATAAAAAGTAACAACAGATTGCAACCTGAATATAAGGATCCTCGTACAGTACACCATTATCTTTATGACATAGAATATTAAACCTTTCTGCAATATTTCTGATTGGCTGCAACACAAGCATTTTATTTAAGTTCATTGATTGCAAAAAGAAACGATATGGTAAACTTACTTTAACCCTGAATAAAGATTTCTTCCACACCCATATCAACAAAATGTGAAAAACTTGCATATAAATTGGTCAAGGAAAGAAGACAGGTGCTAAGTATAACAATGTAAATCATATTGTAGAATATCTATATGATATATTCGGCCAGTAACTCCATATTCAGAGTATAGATAGCACAAGTTTGTATTATTTGCAATATAGTAAAATGCATACACTATATTCTGGCTCAAGCACAGAAATCTAGGATTACATGACCAATGATTATGAGCAGGTCATTATAGTTAGATCGAATTTCTCTTACTCCAAGCTACACATGAACTGTGTTTCTCTGATTATCGACTACAGAAAGGGCCAGAACACCTGCAAGATCACCAAGCCAGATACTGTGGCATTTTCATTTGTGGGAGAAGCTGACAAAGCACCCTCACCAGGAAGGCCTAAAAGATCACCAAGAAGATGGTTGGTGGAACAGGTTCAGGATCCACTATCATTAAAGCTCCATTTGTGTGGATTGGTCCATTTTCTTCAGAGCTAGCATCCTGCAAATTCAATATTTTTAATGATAATTAATGTCAGAGAGCTCCACACAGTAAATGAAGATGTTCCCTAGTCACTAATCACTGATGGGGTAGGTATCCTGCCTAGGGCAGGCTTGCTCTCATCTACAGGTCCATTTATAGGCCGTTGATCATCAAGCTAGACATGGACATGGTCAAAGTGATATGAAGATATGGCACCAACACATTAGTGTTTGTCAGTATCCTTACTAAGGCAATCTTACTTGCATCTATTGCTATGAGTTTATCTGATTTAAGAAAAAGAAGCAAGGACCTCAACCAGTAAGACATAAAGAGATTTGATGAAACTGTTATTAGTAAGTAATGACATTGAATAGGGTAACATTCTCAATTCGTATTTGTAATAGAACCAAAGAGTGGTTCCTGCACTGTTTGCATGACTGTACATCTCAGTAGTGGCTATACACATCCAGAGATTCATAAATTGCTACAACTTGTTGAGTTTTAATGTTATAGTTACATGCAAATTACTCTTAAGACTATCATCAAGAAACGTTCATGCTCAACGAATGCATTGATAATGCTATCTTCTGATTAGGCAAGGTGCTCTTGATCGTCCAGTCCTGCAAGAAGACTGCACAATCTTCTTCGCCTCAACTGGCTTGGGTAGATGGCGTGGATCAATCAGCTGTATCTTCCTTGCCCGCTTCCTTTCCGTCTCCTGCTGGTAGCCTTCCCGGAGTTTCCTTTTGCTGATATCTATCCTGGCCTGCATCTCTATCCCGGTCTGCATCTCTATCCCGATCTGCATCTCTTCTATGATATCATCCCCAAAGACTGCTTTGAGAGCAGCAGCTGTATGCGGGGCTATTGGCAAAGGAGGGCGGGTAACACTAGTGGCAGCGAACTTTACTTCCCTGTGGCTGTCACGGGTCTGTGCTGCGGTGGTAGGCAGCAGGATTGTCCGTTTAGGAGCATGTCCATCCAGATCGCCAGATTCTTCACTAGGCTTCTCAAACCACCTCCCATACCCTGTTTGCTGCTTATTTGTCACAGAGGCAGAAGACGGATATTCTGATCGTCTGGTCTTGCTCAAGGACTCCTCAACTCCCTGTGTATGATACGGCGAGGAAGCAGCAATGGCCATTTTCAGATCAGCAGAAGCACTGATGGTGGTTCTGGAAGAGACAGCAGAAGCACTGATGGAGGTGGCAGTAGGAGGAATCCGCTTGATGCATTTGATGGGCGCTGGGGGCAGAGTATCTAGAAGATGGAAATTCTGCTTATTTGGCACAGAGGCAGAAGATGGAAATTCTGATCGTCTACTCTTGCTCAAGGACTCCTTAACTCCATGTGTATGGTGTGACGAGGAAGCAGCGACCGCCATTTTCAGATCTTCAAGAGCAGAAACGGTGCTTGCGGAAGAGGCGGCAGAAACACCAATTGCGGTCATGGTCCTCGTGGGGGCGGCAGCAGAAGCACTAATGGAGGCGGCGGCCACAGTGGAAGTAGGAGGAGTCCGCTTGTTGCATTTCATCGATGGACGATGCACGCTGTCCTCCCTGCATTGCTGCCCGAACCGCACGGCTGAAGCAATTTCATCAATCGGGGTGGATGATGGAACCGGAGTATCTAGACGGACAGAAGCGGCAAGACTGGGTGTGCAGGGGACGGACACATCTGAAGTCCGCTTGAGACGGAGGTAAAAAATCTTCCTGGGACGCATTTCAGAAGCCTTCTCGTCCATCTTCCCGCACTCATTTCGCTGCTTCTGAGGCCAAGCAGCAGAAGGAACGTCGGACAGTAGCCAATTGCCGGAGGTCTGCACTTGAGAGCCGTCGTCGGAAGACTCGTCGGCGACGGGCAACTCTTGATCAGCAGCAGGATCCGCAACCAACTCCCGATTCCTCTCGGTGACGAGCCCCTCCCGCTTAGGGTTTAACAGCTTGCCGTCTTCTATCTCATGCTCCTTACGGGGCACGCCGGCACGCTCATTGGCGGCGAAGGTTAGGGACAGCAGCTGCTGGACGAGAGAGGCGCTCCTCTTTCTGAACTTCTCTGGGTGATCTTCGGCAAATACCTGAAATGCCTTCGTTATCGTCTCGTACATGTCCGTTCCCGACGCTCGGAAGTAGCGCCTCCACCATTCAAAACACCATTTCTCCAGCGCCATAGCCATCTCGTCCGCTCGGCTCCGGAGAAACAAGTCTGTGGAATTAGGGTTTGGCGGAAGGAGATCTCCTAGGAAGTTCTTGGCTGAAGAGGAACAGAGACGAGAAGCAACGGTAAAGAGAGGGAGAACTGTTGCTTACATATGCCGCCAACTAGAAAACGCGGCACAGGCACAGCTGCTCTCCGACTCCGGCCAGGATTTAACTGTGAATCCTACTAACTAATCGAAAGAAAACGCGGCTATTCAACGGCTATATTGAGTCTCGGCTAAACGCGCCAAGAAGAACGCCGCTAGTTGTAGTTGGTGGCTGTTTCTTTTAATCACGGCTACATAACGATTGCTCGACTACATTAATTAGGCCTCGTGAATATCTATAAAGATGATTAATATACTTTATAATCATAAGTAAAAAGAAGTTTGTCGGCATTTAAAATCAACTTTTTTTAATATGGTAGTGTTACTATACATTTTTACAACACCAAATCGACTATTATAAACATTGAAGTGGTTTACAACACTAAATCCTAAAGCTCAATCATTTCTTAAAGGTCGGTCCATAATGTCAAAAAACTTTCAAACTATCCAAAACTAGGGCTCTTGTCTTCAAACTAGAGTTCTTCTAACCCTAAAACAACATCAACTCTGGTCTCAATTAAATCCCAAGCAAAGGAACACATCAAAACACCCTAAACAACTCCAAAACCCTAACAGATTAATTTGTGTGATATTAAATTCTCATAATAAAGAAGGTCGCTCACAACATAAGGCAAATGTACACCATGTTTGGGATACCAAGAGGTCCAAACCTAAGTTCACCCTCTAGGAGCTCCTCGTTCAATCCTCAACCTCAAAAAAGGAGATAATGAAATTACAACAAGACAAAGATCAGAGTTAAGTTCTCTTGATCTTTCTTGTTGGAGTAAATGTAGGATATACATCATCATATGGGCTATCACGTATAAAACATGGTTACACAGACAAACAACTTCAATGAAATTTTTTCTAGATTATATATTATACAAAAAAATCTTACTACTATTTTACATCTCTAAAATGAAGACACAACATCATTAAAGTCCTATAACAAGATGGTATAACAAAGATCTAAAACTATAACTCGACCGGACACCATCTCAAATGAACTTCCAGTTAGGTCGATAATGATTAAACTGAATTTATGTTAAACTTTTAGTCATTCTTCATATGAAGGTACATTTTGTTAACCGTCACTCTAATTTACTGTTTGGCCAAAGTGTAACTCTATCGAGGCATAGGTTCCACTGAGAATTATTGTCTATTATGTATTGAGAAATTGGTGTCATGGTTTACCCGACCTACAACTCTATGATGACTAGAAGCTCATTGATGCTCCCATGGGCTAACCCTAACCTAACTGTTCATCTAAAGTCGTTCTAAGCACACTTGAGCCATAAAAGTACATGACATATGGTGGAATTGTCTTTGTGCCTTATAATTTCTATAGTGCTAGCTTCTCATATACCCGACCTTTAGCATATATCATATAAACTCTTCAACAACATCCTTATATTTCAAATTGTAATCCCTTTCTCATCTTCAATTCATTTCTTTGTCAGGTATTTCTAGATGTGCTTCAAGTAAGGAATATGGAATTTTCCAAAAGTCAAGGATGGCATCATCACGTGTTGGTATTCAAATTAGAGGACAGATTAATTTAACTTCTTCATAGTTGAATGTTTAATCATTCATGTCTTGCATTACACTCTCCATGTGAATAAGATTGTTTACCAACTCTTGGTGGTTGAAAAGTAAACTACATGTGGACTTATGGAATCCTTGTGAAGTCTAACATACCTTAAATCTTATCTTCATTGTGGTTGACATCAATTTGTCTTCCCCTTCTTGGTTTATTTATACATCAAGTTGTATTAACAGTTATTTTTGCTACATTTTTGTGTTTTTTAAGGAAGTTTATTCAAACCCATTATAAACTCTTCTTTCATTTAGGAACTGAGTGATGGATAGAAAACTAGGCTCAATTAACATTGGTAAACTCAATCTCCACCTGAATAGTCAAAAAAATTGACCATATTATATGAACTTGTTACCTCAATGAGTGGGGTACTTCACACGCGGTAGTAAAACACACAACCAAAGAATATGGACGCATAATAAGATAAATCATATTCAAATCTAGCCATGAGAAGTTTAGGAATGATGAATTACTCAGTAGAATAGCCTATTGTTCAGTGTGATTAGTATAGTGACATGTTTAATTATATAAGCATGTCATTCTATTGACTATATGAAATGAAACATGACCATATATTTAAGGGAAAAATAGACATTTTTCACATACTTATCTTTTATCTGTGCTCACATCATATCCATATCTCAGTGACTAGGGCATAACTCATTGTCAAGACCATATACCCTCTCCAAAGCATCACACTAAACAATATGAGAGTTATGGCCAAGACCCAACACCTACACAATCGTGCCAATGGTTTCAGCTAAGGCTACACGCCCCTTACATAAACAAATGGGAGTTTTTGATAAGGCTCAACACCTCCCACCTATATATAGGTCATATCTAAAGCCCTTCCTCTTCTAGATAGAAACTTAAGAAATGTGGTTAAGGCCCAGTGTCAATACTTGCACCAAGACTTGTGGACAATGGGAATCTCTCATATGCGACAACAAAAACATAGATATAGTTAAATCATCACTAGTAGGACATGTCACTTGGAAAATTTCACAAGTAATGCTCTCCATGAATATTAGTTGATCATATAATTAGGGAAAGCCATTAATTCAATCAATATGCATGATTTTGACTGTTTCACTTATGTATCCTATATGCTTTGTGTAGTAGATTTTCTTATCATTATGCTCACTAATAAACTTAGATAAATAATGAATACATGAGAATAAGGAAGTCTAGAAGAACATACAAATCAGCATTTTTCATAAAAGACATCATTTTCAATCTATACACTAACCCTCAAAACATATTCATTTATAATTTTTAACAATGGGCATGAACCGCTATAAGATGACTTACAAAGCATCATGATATCTTAGTATCTAACTGTTAGTATATTGGTAATCAACTATTAACTTGATTCATGAATTGTCAATTACGGTTAACCAGTTCATTGTAATTTCTCACGTACAAGCATACAGCACACATCAAATTCAAGGTTACAATTGAGCAACTACGATTCATTTACAACTTTTCATTAAAAATTATAAAACTTATTACTTATCATGTTCTAATCTATCTTCAAGTACTAAATACATATAAACAGATTATTGACTTGAGAATTATACATTGCCCATAATTTGATAATGACTTAACCATTACATTCCATGTATCTAATATGTTTGTTCAAAATTGATTTTAGATTTTAGGTACATGAAAAGGATCAAATTACACAAGTACTAGCTTGTTCAAGTTCAAGTAAAATGCAATGCAAGTGCGTGTTTTGGGAAATCAGTCCAAATGACCTTAGATGGTTTTTGTAATCACTTGCATTGGTGATATGACTTGTAACTAAGATGGGAAAAAAGTAGGGACACTTAATTCTAATGTTTAATCACTCAAATATCAATTTAGAAAATTTGTCACAGGTTGTTCATCGGTCGAGTTGGAAACTCGACTGATCCAATGATGAAATTTAATAAAGAGATCAATTGGTTGAGTTGCAAACTCACAGAACTTGACCGACTGACTCACTGAGCAAAATTAATTTTAGCTCATCGGTTGAGTTTCACATAACAAACTCGACCCATACTTTGAAAATTGGGTTTGTCATTTAGTGGATCGATCGAGTTACCTTTATTAGAACTTGACTGAATGTACTATGCAGAAAACACAGACAAAGTGTTTATAACCATTGATGAGTTGTTTTGAGTGAGAATACATTCGTTGCAAGTTGGAAAATGGCTATATTTTCCCTTAAGTGATCCCACACTCAAGGGAACACCCCCATCTATAAATAGGACCCCTTGGAGTTCATTCCAAGTTTGCTCATTCATGCTATTATAAGTCCTTGCTATAGTTGAGTGTCTTGCAACTCCTTGAGCCCCTTTCTCTCTCTCATTTACATATCCTTTCGTGATTATGAGTGTGTTAGGCCAGTTGTAAGAGAGCTACTTCCTTGTGCTTGTAAAGCTCTCATTCCATTCCATCTTCCCTACCTCTTTCCTCAAAGAAGCAAAGGTGAAGCAAGATATTCCAAGTGAAGGTGGAGCTATTGTTGTTCTTCTTTAAAGTTGAAGAAGAGGTGAAGATCTTCTCCGAGTGAAGGAGAAGGTAAAGTCTGAAGATCCAAGAAGAGTGGGTAACCCCTTAAAGGCTGAAGACTTGTGCAAGAGTAAGCAAGTCCTTGGAAGAAGGCGGAAGACTCTTTGCAAAATGGGTAAGTCCTTGGTAAGGTTGAAGAATCTTTGTATTGTATAGGTAAGTCCTTTGGTGGGTCTTGTGTTGTAACTCTTGTTGGTGAATATATAGAGGGAAGCACTTGCAAAGTCCTAGAGGTTGACCTCTCTAGGTAGTGGATTGACTCTCTCCTAGTTTGGAGAGTGGAACCACTCTAAACGACCTTGTCTAAGTGCTTGTTTCATTTTCTCTCATCCTTGCTATGCTTGTTAGTTAGGACTTCAAATTGCACTTAAGCTATTGTTTTTGTTTGATATAATTTGAAGGTCTAATCTATCTTGTGAGAATTTTTGAAGCTCTACTCACCCCCCTCTAGAGCCCTAGATCCAATAAGTGGTATCAAAGCTAAGGATCTTCTCCAACAATCTCCCATGAGCCAGAAGATGGGCAACAACCTACTTGGTTCACTCAACCTAGAGGGAGGCTTCTCCATGTGTCCTTCGGTCTTCGATGGCACCAACTTCCTCTATTGGAAGAGGCACATGCAATTCTACATTCGAGGCATGAACTTTGATATGTGGAAGGTGATAGTCACACCATACAAGGAGCCAACCGGAGTTGTTGCAACATGGAGTGAAGATACACTTAAAGAAGCCCATCTCAATGCTAAATCCATAAGTATCCTCTATGCATCCCTTACCCCAATGGAGTTCAACCTCATCTCATCTTTTGACACTGCCTATGAAATTTGGGACAAATTGTGCATCACTTATGAGGGTACAAAGCAAGTCAAGGAGGCTAAGATATACATGTTAAACAACCTTCTAGAAAACTTCAAGATGGGAAAGAAAGAAGTGATTGCAGAGATGTACTCAAGACTCAATGTCATCGTCAATGGGTTGGCTACTTTGGGCAACACTTTGGATAGAGATGTAATCAACTCCAAGATCTTGAGGACTCTACCAAAGAGATGGGAGTCAAGGGTCACCTCCATTGAAGAAGTGAGCAGCCTTGGTGACATCCCAATTGAAGAGCTCATTGGAAACCTCCAAGCTCATGAGCCAAGGCTTGCCAAGCAAGAAGAAGAAGCCAAAAAGATCAAAGATAGTGCATTCAAAGCACAAGTGGAGGCGGTCATCCTTCAACAAAAAACTTGCTTGTTGGACTTCTCCCTCCTCCTCTAGTGAAGATGATGGTCCAAGTGAGCATGAAGCCAACTACATCAAGGGAAAGCACTTCAAGGGAAAGCAAGCCTCCTCCTCTACTCCTAGATGCTACAAGTGTGGACAAAAGGGACACTACAAGAGTTAATGTCCCAAGTCAAGAAAGTCACACCACAAGGACAACTCAAAGAAGTAGGAAGAGTACAAGAAGGAGAGAAAATACAAGAGGAAGGTCAAGAAGGAGAAAATACACAAGACTGCAGCTCATGCAGCTTGGGAAGCTTCATCCTCAACTAGCTCAAGCTCTGAAGAAGATGGAGAGTGCCACCTTGCACTCATGGCCTCTACTAGTGAAAAAATTGGTGAGGTAAGTGAGGTAAGTGAGGTAAGCTTGAATGAGTTATCTAAGGAATCTATTATTGGTATGCTTATTTCTTCCCATTCTTCTTTTGCTAAGTCTAAATTTAAAAGAAAAAGGTTAGGAAAAATCATTGCTGATTTGTGTGCTAAACTTGAAATTCTTGAGCTTAATGAGAAAACTCATCTTGAGAACATTGATAATTTGCAAGTACAATATTTTGATCTTTATCTCCAATACAATGGAGTTTAGGTAGAGAATAGTTTCTATCTTAAGAACATTGAAACTCTTAAGGAAGACAACCAAAAGTGCCAAAAGGAGCTTGAAACTTTTAAAACTGAAAATGTTGAATTAAAGCTTCTTGTTGATGCTCATAAGGATGAAAGAGATGTTTATATTAAGGAAATTCAAATGATTAAATATGAAAATGCTAGGTTGCTTGGTCAAGTTAATGATTTATCTTCTAGACCTATCTTTCCTAGCAATGATATTGCTTCTATTTCTCTTGAGAAAGATTCTTATTTGACTAAAGCCCTCTATCTATAGGCTGACCTTGTTAGTGCTAGAGATGATATTGTTAGTTAGTATTATACTATCATATCTCTAAATGATTATAATCATAGACTAACGACCTCTCTACAGAAGTTCCTCAAAGGGAAAACTCCCTAAATGAAATCCTTGACCATTCTACCAAACAAAATGGTACTAGTGGTTTGGGATTTGTAGGGGGAGCACCAAAGGGAAAGAAAAAATCCAAGGGTAAGAAAAAGAGCAAGGAGACCTGTTTCTTTGTTGGAGAGTCTTCTGGCACTAAGAATCCTATGGTTTGTTCTTATTGCAAGTGTGATGATCATTACTCCACTTATTGTCCTCATAAGCCGAAGGGGACTAACCGAAAGATGAAATGGGTCCCCAAGCTAAATTCCGGATCCCAAAATTTGAGTTGGGAAATGACACTCTCCTTTCTTGCAGGAAAAGGGAAGATAGATTGTTGATAGTGGCTGCACTAAGCATATGACAGGTGATATAAGCCATTTCAACAACTTCACCAAAAAGAAAGGAGGTTCGGTTACATTTGGAGACTACAAGAAAGGTAAGGTCAAAGGTGAGGGTGATGTAGGTGAATCCTTATGTATCAAGAATGTTCTTTTTGTGGATGGCCTACATCACAATTTAATTAGTGTTAGTCAATTATGTGATAATGGTTACCTTGTGTTATTTACTTCTTTTGAATGCTTGATTCTAGATTTCCTCACCTATCAAGTTATATATAAGGGAACTAGAAGTGATAATATTTATGTAATTGTTCTTGACTATATTAAGCATGTTGTTGGTAGATGCCTAGTTGTCAATTCGTATTTCTCTTTGGAATCGTCAGCTTGGTCATGTAAATATGCATCAGTTGAAGAAGTTGAGAAAAAAGGACTTGGTCGGGGGACTTCCCAAATTGGATTTTGAAAAGGATGAGGAATGCCAACCTTGTACCCAAGGAAAGCAAACCAAGTCCTCCTTCAAATCCAAAGGAGTCCTTAGTACCAAGAGAGCTCTTGAACTTCTTGACATTGATCTATTTAGACCAATGAAAACTCAATCGCTTCGTGGTTCCAAGTATTGCCTTGTTATTGTCGATGATTTCTCTAGATATATTTGGACCTTCTTTCTCATTTACAAGAGTGATACGATTGATGTTTTCTTGAACTTTTGTAAATGAGTTGAGAATGAAGTCTCTTGCTACATTGTTTCCATCCATAGTGATCATGGGGGAGAATTTGAAAATGATCTTTTTGAACGTTTTTTCCAAGAATCTGGTTATGTACATAACTTTGCTTCACCTCGAACACCTCAACAAAATGGGGTTGTAGAGAAGAAGAATAGGTCTTTATAGGAGATGGATAGGACCATGCTTTTAGAGTATGACACTCCAAAGAAGTTTTGGGCCGAAGCTATCAATACCTCATGTTTTGTGCAAAACTGGGTTTTTACACATCCCTCTTAGAAGAAAACCCCATGTGAGCTATGGCGTGGTAAGAAGTCTTCTATCAAGTATTTCCATGTTTTTGGATGTCCTTATTTTGTTTTGAATATGAAAGATTCTCTCGACAAGTTTAATTTGAAATCTTACAAGGCTTTCTTTCTTGGCTATAGAACTACTAGCAAGGCTTATAGAGTGTTTAATTTTGAGCTTGCTAAAATAGAAGAATCTATAAATGTTAAGTTTATTGAGACTAACCCCTCCATTCCTAAAGATATTGTTCCAAATGATTATGTTGTAGGTGAATTAATTCCTATTCTAAAAGAGCTCAACATCACACAAATGGGAAAAGAGGTGGTCCCTCAAGAAGAAGAGAAAGATGAAGAAAAGAAGGATCCAACTCCCCGGTTTGTAAAGAATCATCCAAAAGAGCTGATTTTAGGCGATCCATTTGAAAGAGTGAAGACGCGGGCTGCATTCAACAAAGAACAAGCCAACAACACATTCATCTCACAACTCAAGCCAAAGAACGTCAAGGAAGCTCTTGGGGATGATGAGTGGATCATAGTTATGCAAGAAGAGTTGGAGTAATTTGAAAAGAACAAAGTATGGACCCTAGTGCCAAGACCAAGTGATAAAAAGATCATTGGAACCAAGTTGGTCTACCACAACAAGCTTGATGAAAGTGGCAAAGTGGTAAGGAGCAAAGCAAGGTTAGTGGCTCAAGGCTACAATCAGCAGGAAGGTATAGATTTTGATGAAATATATACACCTATAGCTAGACTTGAGTCCATTCGTATGTTATTTGACTTTGCTAGTTATAAAAAAATTATTCTTTATCAAATGGATGTTAAAAGTGTGTTTTTGAATGGTACAATTTAGGAGGAAGTGTATGTTGTATAACCTCCTCGCTTTGAACATGATAGTTTACCTAACCATGTTTATCTATTGCAAAACGCTCTCTATGGACTCAAACAAGCACCTCAAGCTAGGTATGATAAATTAATGAACTTTTTGTTAGATCATGGGTATATCATGGGAAAAGTAGATTCTACCTTATTTCTAAAGCACACTTCTAACAATTTTCTTATAATTCAAATATATGTTGATGATATCATTTTTGGCGGAACTAACCTTGATCTTTGCAAACAATTTGGTGCTCTTGTGCAGAGTGAATTTGAAATGAGTATGATGGGTGAGCTCACGTTCTTCCTTGGCTTTCAAACCAAGCAAACTAAGGATGGGAACTTCATCAACCAAGGCAAGTACACAAGTGAACTACTTAAGCACTTTGGGATGGAGAACACCAAGCTGATGGACACACCCATGTCAAACACTGCCAAACTTGACAAAGATGAAGAAGGTGAGAAGGTAGATGAGAAGCTCTATAGAGGTATGATTGGAAGTTTACTTTACTTAACTGTCTCTAGACCTGATATAATGTTTAGTGTTAGCTTGTGTGCTTGCTTTTAATCAAATCCTAAGAAATCACATCTTATAGTTGTTAAAAGGATTTTAAGGTACTTAGCCAAAACCCAAAATTTTGGACTATGGTATCCCATGTCAAGGGACTTTACTCTTACTGCTTATAGTGATGCAGATTACACAGGGTGCTTGATTGATAGAAAGTGCACAAGTGACACTTACTTTCTCCTAGGACCGTGCTTGGTGTCTTGGTTCTCCAAGAAACAAAGCACGGTGGCATTATCAACCACCAAGGCTGAATACTTTGTAGATGGGAGTTGTTGTGCACATGTCCTATGGATGAAGCAAATGCTCTAAGACTTTAACATTCATTTTGATGTTTCTCCTATCTATTGTGATAATACTAGTGCAATTAACTTGTCATATAATCCTATCTTGCATAGTATAGCTAAGAATATAGAGGTTCGTCACCATTTTCTTCGTGATCACATTGCCAAAAAAGGATATCTATATCACACATGTGGACACGAAAAATTAGTTGGCGGACATTTTCACTAAACCTCTAGATAGAGAGCAATTTAACTTTATTAGATATAAACTGCTCATAACTGCTTTGAATGAATCTGATATGCCTTCTATCTAGTTTTCATATATCCTATATGCTTTGCCTATGTTTTGATCACCATTTCTTGTTGATATGCTAAAACTCAATTTTTCATGTTCTTTTTGCCTTGTTTTTCTCTTTTTTTTTTGCAAACACTTATTTTATCACAAACTAGTATCCAATGATGAGTGATATGTGCCTAAGTATGTTTAACATGCATAATGGACTTGAAAAATAAATTTAATTAGCACTCAAATGGCTATAAATTAGAATTTCTAATTTTAGGTCAGGTTGACCATCGGTCGAGTTGTCAACTCGACCGATCAGTGGCTGAGAGTTTTTTTAAAGAGCCTATTGGTCGTAAATTTTAGGTTTGCTTATGATTGCATCATGTGGCCCAAAATTTTCAACTTGGGCAATGTGAACCTAGATTTTGTGTATTATATCATAAGAAGTATCCACTCGACACTATAGGAACACATCTCTATTGGAGCTTCCGCATCGCAAGTTCAACAAAATTCAAAGGAACCATTAGCAACACCTTCTCCAACTCAAACATGTTTTGACTAGATAAAAGAAAAGTAGAAAGATAGAAAGAATGGTAACTAGGGTTTGATAGGTCCCGACTAGCAGAAGGTTGGACCTAGGTGCATCCAAGCAACAGAAAGAAGTAACTAATTTATAAAAAAAAATTAACCTCTATAATGATGATAAATATACTTTATAATCATAAGTAAAAAGAGTTTTTTATGTATTTATAAGAAACATTTTTAATATAGTAGTACTAATATAATTTTCACAACACTAAATTAACTATTATAAACACTGAAGTTGTTTAGGTGAAACCAATAGAGAAAATGGGGAAATGATAAATCTATTTGTGTGATATTAGATTCTTATAGTATAAAATGTCACTCATGACACAAGGAAAATGTACACCATGCTTATGGATACCAAGAGGTCCAAACCTAGGTTCACCCTCTATGATATCCTCATTCATTCCTCAAGCCTCAATCATTTCTTAAAAATCAATCTATAACACCAACAACTTTAAAACTACCCAAAACTAGGCACTTGTCAGCAAAGTAGGGCTCTTCTAACCCTAAAAAAAATTCCACTCTCTTATCAAACAAACCACAAATAAAGAAACAAATCAAACACATGGAACAACTCTAAAACCCTAAACTTGGTCTAATTCAAGGCTTCCAAATGACATAAACCCTAAACTAACATATCAAGAATTTGGTATATTCATACATGTACTGGGTCCGCATTGTATTACTTAATATGTCTGAATCAATATCTTATTTAAACGATTTTTATCATCTCAATCACTCATTCTATTTTTTAGAAAATGCCACCCATGTTAGGAATGCGTAAAACCATGTTAACAAGCACCAAAAAACTAAAACTCTCTCAACAAAATCTCAAAAAACATAAATGGGGTAATAAAACCAAAACTAGACAAGGATCAGACAAAAAAACTAGGGTTCTTCTAAACCTAAAACAACATATACTCTCATATCAAATAAACATGAAACAAATTAACAAATCAAAGCATCTAGAACATAGGGTTGTATATGTGTAGGATATTACATGTTTACCTACCACCCATACCCTTTAGGGTACAGTAAGGGTAAGCATGTTTTTAACCCACCACCTATTTACTCTTTACCCACTTTATCATCTTAAAAAGGGTAGGGTAAAGGGAAAAGCTTTACCCTACCCTCTTTACACATTTACCCATCAGAATAAGGTTTGACCATCAATTTCAAATAATAATACAATAATTCATTTCTACAAAAACCCTGATAGGTATTATCCCTACTTTCCTAATTTGTACTATTTTTATTCAATAACTTCATAAAAGAATTGGTAATATGACACTTTTGTAATCATATATTAAAGAAAAATAATTCATTAATAACAAATAATATACTAAAATAGTTAGACCTTATTAGTTAAAATAAATTTTGCGTTAAATGTTAATATTTTCTATGTTTATTATTATTGCTTATTTTTAAACTTAGTTTTAGGATTATTATGTGTTTGATGTAGGTAATATAATAGGAAATTGTTGTTGAAAATATTGCATTTCTATGTTCATGTATTTACCCATTTACTCTACGAGTATGGATAGAGCAAAGGGTTTTAGAGAAAGGGTAATTATCCAACCTATTGCCCTTAACATTGATGTGGGTAAGGAGGGTAAGGGTAAACCTTTACCCTGCTGAAAATTCCCAATTTTGTGGATATTTGAGTGCCTATTCTATCATGATATTATCATCTCTACGATGTTTTATCTAGATATTCTAGTTGTTTTGGCAAGTTTTGATACAACCACCTAATTTCATTTCCTCTTCCTTAGTTTGCACAAGGTACTACTAGGAGCATACTTGAATCTAGGCCATTACTGACCATATCTCTCTTAAGTAGTAGCCGAACTTGAGGCAAGCTACTACCAGGATGGTACTTCAGTGGTTGCTGGCTCCCAATAGCATAGTGCTCACTGATATTCATACATATTGGTGACCAATGGGAGTTGTGTCACCTCGACGGTCGATGACCTTAACATCTCTGCAACCATAGGACAAATTCACCTCAGCGACCGATGGGATTACCTCTTTAATGGTCATCTTCATTAGCCACCTCCACGATCACTGACCCAAGCGATCAATACATCTCACCAATCATTGAGTACGCAATCTTAGCGACTGATGAAGACTCATTAGTTCCGTGACCGACTAACCCACATAATATCAGTGACCACTGATGTTTTAGTTGATTACTTAGTGCCCGTGCCTATAAATAGCCATCCACTTCATACATGAAGGGGGGAGTTTTGGGAGAGATGACGAGTTGTTTCCACATTCCAGAGCCTCCATCCATTAATTATTTCATCGGTCCTAGATCTCGGAAGACAAAAGTCCAGAAGAGAGAGAGAGAGGATCCACCCCATCATCAACGCCATCACCTATTCTTTGAAAGACGGACTAGTTGTTCCTCCATGCTCCCACCAGATCCAGAATTGAAGGAGACGTGCATCAACCTTGGTCATTTATGGTCACAGTTGGTGTATCTCCCTTCTTATCCTCTAGTTATGTTCATCCTCCTCCATCTACCTCATCCATTTCATAATTCTCTCTCATGTCTCACTACATTTGTAAATTCATAATGTTGCTTGTAAACATGAGTGGCTAAACATCTAACTTGGGTTTGGAGTATCCGCTAAGGTTCTCCCAACATGTAAACACTTATTTTCATTGAATATATGCTCTTAGCAAATATTATCTACATACTTTTGGTCTTAATGCTTCACTTGCATGGTTAGCTACCATCTTGTGATGTTTGATTGTTAGTGCTTCAAAAGAGTAGTGTGAATCTTATCTAAGTATTATGGAGTATGAGAATGTTGGAATGCTTAATCTAATGGTCATATGGTTATATTTGATATTGTTTGTTTTCCATCGAGAGAGAGAGAGAGACAACCTTATAATCTAGATCTATCCTAAGTTTGAGAGAGGACGGAATTGACATATATGATGATTGCTTGAAATCTTGCTAAGGGTATAAAATCAGTGTGAGTAATGCATGTTGATGAGAGATCTTAGACGGTGAAACACAATCAAAGTCCCTATTCATACTTGTTGTATTGCCCTTTATTTCTACTTGTTCTCCTGTTTGTTTTCTTACTTTGTTTTAGTTCTTTACTTTATTTGTTGGTTGAAGTAACATCATGCCCTAAGGAACACCAAACTTAATATCACCCTTTGGTTGGTGTAATTGAGAGAGGGTTCTATGTTCTTAGCACTTACCACTCCTTGTCCTTATGGATCGACCCCAATTTACTAACTCAGACCAAGTAGAATAGTTGCAGGGGTCTGAGTGTCAAGTTATAAATTTAAGAGTCTGAGTACTCTAGATCCACTCCTTTTTAAATGCGTGATTTAGGTCAGTCAACTTTTTAGCATCATTTTTGGGGACAAGGCAATTTGTATTATTAAGAGCACAAACCTACTCACCATACACCTATGTCTCAAGTCTAGTAGTAGACTTTCCTACACTTACTAACTCCATTAGATCTAACTATCTCAATTACTCTGTCCCACATGTATAGTTTCTAAATCAACTGTGCAAACTATTTTAGGTAGCTTGGAGAGAAGCAGATAGTGGCTACCAACTCCTACCTGCTTCAACATGCCTCCTCATAGGGGTGGACGCCAAGAAGGTGGCCATAGGAGGTGATATACTACAAGGGGTTAAACTTCTCCTTGAGAGACAAAGCATTGTCATGGTACCTCGCTGTACCTGAAAAGGCCATCAATGGGTGGATGCCACTGGCTGATGATTTTGTCACAAAGTTCTACCTGCCTGAGAAGACTAAGGAACAAGCATAAGATTATTGGGTTCATGCAGAAGCCTGGACAAAATTTCTATGAAGCCTGAGAAAAATTCTAAGAATATCAGAGAGATTGTCCTCACCACAACTATGATAAATTTCTCATGACCACATTTTACAATGGTCTAAATCATGCAGAAAGGATCTCACTGAATGTCGTAGTAGGAAGCAACTTCCTTGGCCAAAATCCAAATAAGACCATGAAAAACATTGATAACATGCCAGCTCTGCAATTAGGATTGGACAATGAAAGAGGTGATAGGGGTTCAGGCAAGAAAGCAATATTTAAATTCCCTACTACCAAATCAAAAGCCCTAGAGGCTATAACAACTCAAATCTAGAAGATTGGTTTAGCTGTTAAGAAGTTGAAGGACACTGGAAGCAAGGGAAAAGGAAAGGTCGATAAAGTCATGAAGTGTGTCACCTGTGGAGAAGGAGGCCATGGCATTGACAAGTGTATCTACACTCAACCAGAGGAGGATAGCGATGAAGAAGATACTGAGAATGTTTCTTACATAAATTTCAAGAGGCCAGACCACCCCAGTTCCAATTATGAAAACAAAGATGTTGTTGATAATGCCCACTAGCTCAAAAATTCTTCTAAAGGACCACCTAGATTTGGAAGAGGCGGGGGACAAACTGTGTTCACCTATACTAAGAATTACCAATAGAATAGAAGAAATTATCAAGGCCAAGGGCAAAGCCAAAATTAGAACATAACCAATTGGAATTTATTTGTGCATTCATTTTATTATTGAAAAATTCTATTTTAATTTACACATTTTCTTTCTGCAATTACAATGAAATGCCAATAAGTGTTCTCCTTTCCTCTAGGCTACCTATTTTGCATGGTGAATCATTGGGAGGAGAATGTGGAAGAAATTAAATGATGTTTATTTACCATGGTGACGGGGAAGAGGAAATATATTTCATGGGGAATATATGAGAAAATTTGGTCTATTTTTGTCTCCCTAAAAAAGAATGCTAAATTATGGGAAAATGTTTCCTTCAAGACTCCACTACTTATTAGACTGATACATAGAAAACAAAAACATTCAAATCAATAGGATTCATACTTGTGTAAGATGTTTTTGATCTCCCCATTCTTAAGTAACAAATAACATTTTTAAAAGTTTTTTTCCTGTGTCTTTTCCTTTCCCTATGCATATGTTACTAAATAATATTTTAAAAACTATCCCTTCCCCATCTCCATCCCTTTTTACTTACCATTCCCATTCCTAGTCCACTTTCCCCTTCTCCATCTATTTTCTCACCAAGTACCAAAGACAACCCTAATGTAATGCATTTGTTTCTTTTTCCCTTCTTGTAAGATGCTTTGATGCACACCCTCCCTTCTAAAAAATACCACATTGTAGGTCGGTTAACATTTGTTCATTCCCTTCTCCTCTAATCCTATTACTCTTCATCCCCCTATTTCTTCCTCCTCTCTTCTATCATGTAGCCACCTACAACCCTAACCGTCACATCTTATTCTTTCCACTTTCCGACAACACCAACCATGATGTAGTCGCAACCAACAACTCAACATTGGAAGGGTCCTTTGCCTCATTTTCATCCTTATCCTTTTCTTATTTACTTACTCCTCCCTCTATGTTCCATGCTCTATCCACCCTTATGCATATTCTCATCCCTTCTACTTTCTTAACAGAGAGATATGTCACCATGAAGTGCATCAGTCAATGACTGAGTGAAAAGCCCATACCACTGTCATTTTCACCTCCATTGTTCACCTCCAGTCCCTCTTATATCTCTAGATCCCACTCCCACCGTGATTTGTATGAGTGTGTCATCTACTTCCAACACTATCAACTTCCCCTTCCTTGTGACATACCTATAATAAAAATATACCTAAAAATAAGAACATCAACCATCATTGCAAAATATACTTGCAAATAAAATTTATTGACAGAACCATCCAAACTTCTTGCAACCAAGTCACCAATAGATCTCACATGCACGCCACCAACCCCATAACCTTCCTATGATCTGAGCCAATACTCATGCATCATCTCCACTACATGCATGTAGCCAACTCCAATTGTAGTGACCTAAGAGGAAAGCACTCTACCAACTATCTCCTATCATGTCTAATTTGAATTAGAGTTCCAACTTCAACAGTTGGAAGGACTTGTAGGTAATTGAATACATTCTAGTTGCATAAAAACCTAAGGTTAGGTCTTAGAAGAACATATGAGGCTACATCAACCTTTGTTACCATGACCAACATCTAGTTGATCATCACATACCAATTTTCATATCGACCACAAGTGGGTCTTCTATATCAGTAGTTACCTAACTTAATGACAAATTGGTAAATAGGAAAAGATAAGGAGACATTAATGTTGAGTTGAACAATACTTATTATAAAATAGTAGATGATCAGATGACTAGTCGTTTAATGAAAGTTCTTACATACATACATACATTAGTATTTTGATATCAATAATATAGTTGGTTTGTAACTACTACTTTCATGATATCAATTAGTGAATGCTTATTAGATAATAAGTAGTACACAAAGAATGGTGATATATATAATATAAAACATTTGATTAATCAAATTGGCACTGGTTATATACATGTAGTATATGCATGATAGTAAATAGAAAGTTGTGACAACTATTATAATTATATTGTAAATATCCTACATACCAATGAAATTCTTCATAATCATTAAAATCCTAGATGCAAATATATACTTGATATTATCTAGAAACACAATAAGAAGGTAAAGTTTGTCTCTGTCTAGAAATGGCATATCTTGAATTAAAGGGGGTAGGATATAATGAAACAAAATTGTTAAGACAAATTTCAAACTAAATGGTAAAAGACATAAAGAACCTCAATTATGATAATGACTATTGACAAAGAGTAATTTGTAATATAAATACAAAACCTTGTGTCATAATGACATACACATATTGATATATCCAAACCCCACTTAACATTAGGCAACAAATACAAGGTTTGAGTATACTTACAATTATGTATGAAATTATAGACTAATGCATGTATAAAACACCTTTGAGTCAAAAAGGAGTTGTGAGAATCATCCCTAGAAATAGGGTTAGTCGCGAAGATTGGGTATGTGCAATTTCTATTAAAATTGGGCCATTCATATGACTATCAAAGCAATTTCCATATAAGAATCTTCTTCACATTACTTCTTATGGCTATCAAAATTGTAGTTTCATGCATTTTGACTTGCTATCATTTGAAATACTTTTGAAATCATCAATTTTCCTGGTGTATTGAACTCTAGCATGCAAATTTATTATATGATTTTGATTGATTACTGAATGTATGTCTTGAAATCATATTATGCATGTTGGTATTAGACAAAGTCAACTATTGTAGATGCCTATGCATAACCATACTTGTTAAGGATGCAATTTTTCGTCCAAGGTATGCTATTCCACCCTTAATAATTACATGGGTATGCTATTTTATCCAAGGTGTTCTATTCCACATATCCCTATTTTAGGCCAATGATCTATGGTGTCTTTTTAAAATAATGAAATTAACCTATCCTGACTATAGAAACTCAAATCTCATGAATCAGATGTTAGTGTACCTATATCTCTATAAATGGCCAAACAAGGTTAGAGACATACTTGATACACTTGGTTTACCAAATGAACATATAGTGAACATATAAATGATAAATCAAAAGTAAAAACCCTAACTTAGATACATGTGACCCTAAAATGTTTGAGACCAATAAACCCTAATGTGATGTTAAGTGGATATATGATACCTAACAGAGACTTTGTACATGTTCATGATGCATAAGAAATGAATATTAATCATGTTGACCTAGACCCTAAGTTGGAACTTTATATCCATAACATATACATGTTTGGTACCAAATATAATGCATTCATAACATTAGATGCTTTAAGCACATAAAATATCTTAATGCATTTAATAATAGGTAAGTGAGCTCATTAATATATCTTACATATTACATTATTTGTTTAAACACACATAATGACTTATATATGAGCAACAATAAATTGTATGTAACTAAATGTATACCTAAATACTCATTCTAGTCTATAGTTTGCTTAATACATATAAAAGAATGATAATTGAATGTTTTATACACAAATAATGGAATAACTCAATATTAAATAATATTTCTAACAAGATAATCTAATATAATAGTACATATGAGGGTAATAAGACTATTAATATTAAATGATAATGATACCAGTGTTGTATAATAATAAATATGAAGATTATGAGGGTGAACTCTAATTCAATCATAAATAATAAAAGGAAGCATTAGCAATTAAATGTAACATCAAAATTGGATTCGTTGGGTCCTAATAGATTTAGTTGTCAAATCATGCATTTAAGATAATGCTATCTAAACTGATTTTATAAAGAATATTAGTTGTAATGTCAATCCAACTAGGTTAGCCTAAGGTGCAAATTGTGATTTCATCAAGTTTATTTGTCACATTCTATATGAATTATCAATTGTGTGGAATTTGATTTTTGAAGGTAGTGATGTCTTCTTGTGATCCCTGACTTAATCCAACATGGTTGGGATCTTCTCGTGTCTCCATAAAGACTCTTTTCTTCATAAACATCAATGAGAAATTTTCATCCTTCCTCTCTCTCATCTCCTGCTCAGCTCAAATTCTCCTTCTCTTCATATTCCTCTCTCCAAAGCTATCTCATAGTCCCCAAACTCAATGGAATTCCATCACCCAGATCCTTCTAGTCAAAATTTATGTGCTTTGTGCTCTATTTCTGACCCCCATAAAGTTTCCTTGATAAGTCATGACTCAAAACCTATAAATAATTATACCTTGACCTCTTTTGTATACCTTGGAATAGTTTTCACTATACTTTTGTGCTCAATCCTCAAAATTGGTTGTCAAACTTGGTTTTCTTCTAGATGTTAGTTAGGGTTCCGTAGCTAGTTTTTGAGGCCATGAAGCTTGTTGGAGCATGTGGAGTGATTTGTGATGATTTAGGGAAGCTTTTGAAAGCTTTGATTTCATCTTGCAACTTCTGAGTCCATGAAGCATGTTGGAGCATGTGGACTACTAGTATAGAACTGACGTTTAATGTCACTTTTGTTGATGCCAGTTCCTTAGAAAAACTAACACTAAACTACCAACAACATCAGTTCTTCATGACAACCGTCACCATATGTAAAGTCCTGCCAAATTAGAAAAGACACATGTACCACTTTCACTTCAAAGTCAGTTTCTTTTCATAGAACCTGACGTCTTAAATTGCCTGCAAAATACAATTTTTTAGGGAATAAAAATTTGCCTCTAAAGTTTTCAGTCCAGCTTTGGTTTTCTATATAACTGATGACAAAGTGTTTGCCCCATGTCCCTACGTTAAAAATTATCCCCCCATTAGTCATCGGGTCTATTAAATAATCGACGACTAAGTGCTCTTGGTGAGACTAAATTTTTTTGGAGATGGGTCTATATCGTCATCTTTTAGAAGAAACCAACAACTAGGTATTTTCGCATCATGTCCCCACAAAAATATTTTCCCCCCAAATTGCTTCTTCGTCGTTGATTTTTCTTGCTAAATCGACGACTATACCCCTAACCTGAGGGTTTTTTTTTGTTTGGATATGTAGTTAGTCGTTGGTTTGTACAGACATAACCAACGACTATGGCCCTAAACTGATGTCTATTTTTTTGGCTTAGGAGTTAGTCGTCAGTTTTGTATTGTTAACAGATGACAGTGTACTTATTCATTGGTTTTTCAAAACAAATGACAACTATGAGTAGCTTGATAGCACCCGCGTGAAATAGACTTTCTCCCCATTCTTTGTTTCATCATGGTTCACCTAGGTCTCTTGCATTTTTTCCAGCTGCTCAATCTACCACCATCATAGCTCTTCCTCCAGTTGATGTCGCTTCGTTGCTCGCTAGCCTCCACTCTTCCTCTAGCCATTTTCGTCGTTGTTGCTTGCTTGAGTATCTGCTCGCCTCCAAGAGCTTAGGATCTTGGGAGGACCTGGAGCTTGAGAGGACGTCGGAGTTTGGGCTTGAGCTAGCTGCCGCCACCTAGGTCTTTGGAGCTTCTATTGAAGCTTCTTCTAGTGCTTCCCTCATCACGCTATAGCTTCCCCTACTTCTAGGTAGGCCTATAAAATAGCTTGCACCTCACATGCTTCCCCACCTGCTATATTATCCTAATTTTAAAGCTTCAACCCATCTTTTAAAGATGAACATGCCTAATTATTGAGGAAATATTATGCACTAGAAAACAACAATATGAATGAGCAACATCTTATTATTTTGAAAATAGCAAATATAGGTTTTACATGTGTGAATCACTTTTTTTATGGTTAGTTACTTATTTATATTGCATTGATTAGTGTTGATTAGGATTTCTATATCTTAGTTAGCATAATGTGCCTTCTTTCCTTAGCTTGCTATACCTTGATGATGAACATGCATGTACATCAGAGGTGTTGAAATCAATGTTATAGAATATGGTACCTAGACTAGGGTATGATTAAGATTACAAAATATTGCTATTGTAAATCAAGTCATACATTGTTTGTAATCTTAGGACCTCTTTGAGGGACACTTTTTAAAGATCTAGTCAAGAATATCGAATCAAGGTGCCTAGTCTAGTTCTCTTCATTAACATTAATGCTTGCTTTCTCTCGTGATTAACTAATCCAAATGGAAGAATGAATTGAATTAAATGATGTTACATAAAACCAAGGATATGAATTATGAAACTAGGATCATACGTGTAGGAATGAAACATACATGTATTTTGTTGGCCTTGAAACCCATCCAAGATTTACTCATTAGGAGTAAATCTTGGATAGTACCTGGTTAGGGACTATTCTTGAACACTTAATCTCACTTAGGATGTAAGTGTATAATGTGTATTTCGTTTTTAAGATGTTTTGTCAGCACTTCCCCATTTGTTCTCTGAGTACATATGTTGGTGGACATTTGCCTATCTACATTGGTGTACTTGGAGAACTATGGGGAAATGTTGTCGAAAATTTCTTGAAAATCGAATACACATTATACACTTACTAGTGAGATTAGGTGTTCAAGAATGGGATAGGTGGTACACACATTCATTACTAAACCCAAACCCTAATCTTTAAATCTTAAACCCTAATCTATAAACCCTTATCCCTAAATCTAAGATAATAACTCCTAATCTATTTGTAAATCCTTAACCTAATCTGTAAACCCTAAACCCTAATACATGTTTGCTCTTTGATCATAGAATGGATTGATCATAGAATCTGTAAACACTAAAATTTGTAGTAAAAAATATGTAACTCAAAAATATTATAAATAAATACTAGTTGGAGTCTACTAAAATAAAACCTATCATTTGATTTATATTTATGACCTAACCACACTATTAACAAGATTCAATATTTAGGGTTGTTAATACATATATTAATAATAACTTTTTATATGTAATTCAATAATAGGTGAAGAACTTCCCCTTTGGACCTACGAATGAGCTTGAGTTGTTAAGATATGTTGTGAGGTATGTTGTGATCCCTTCTAGACCATTTTGGACAATTTACCTATTTTTTATGGTGTATGTTAGTCTTCTTTATGAGTCATATTGGATAATGATTGTTTATTCTCTCTGTTTGACCTAGTGGAGGTACAATTACAATTGAATCTATGTGGCCAAGTGGGTCATGTCTCTTGAAATTAGTCATATATTCTTGTTGGACTATTGGAATATGCAAATTGAAACTTGTTCTTGTATGTCTTTTTATTCATTCAATTTGCATCCTAATAATTTATTTGTCCATTAATACAATGGAAATTCTAATTGTCATATGTTAACCATGGTTGTATCATTGAATTGTTGTTTGCAACTTTTGATGTAATCTTAGATTGGATTCTAATTAGTGATTTAACTAACTGATTCTTGTGTGATACCCTTTTCCACACAAAGAGATATTACTCAAAACCAAGCATGGAATTAACACTAATAATCACATTACCTCAAAACAAGGTAAATTAAAACCAATTTCACAACTATATTTCAAGCTGAACACATCATATATGAAGCCACAAACTGGAGTCACTTGTATTTCATTCATACCAAAAGATCTTACATAACATAGTTCACTGGCCAACTTGCCACAACCTATTACATATGATAACCTGATCACATACACAATTCACCTATGTACCATCATCGTATGGATCCAAAAACTTATACCAATATACAACATCTATAAAACATCCCCAAGGACTTGAGTGTACAGGGAAGACACATAGGACTCTATTAATAGACTCTAAGGGGGAAACTTCACACAAGAGAAATCCCCTACCTCCAAGGGGGAAACTTCACACAAGATCGATCACCAAAACCTAAAACATAAGTCATAAAACCATCACAAAAGATCCCCAAGAAAGGTATATAAACCCGCATATAACACATCCAAAACAGAACCTAAACTCTATATTTTACCATGGTACACAAACCGCATGCATGTGCCCAAAAACCAAAATCAAAACATAGGAGGTAAACCACTATTACACACCCATCTCTAAAACCAAGTACTTAACCTCACAGTTTTGGATTCTAAGCATATAAAGCATAATAAACACCATCATTTAGGCTTTAAATCATGATATCATCTACTAGCATATTCAGGGCACATTTTAGAGTGAGAAACAACAAAATGTTAATGAAATCAAGAGTGATAATAATAGAGGAGGGTAGAGAGTTATAAAACCCACCTTAAGAAAGATCAACTCAAAGGATCACTAGCTCCAAGCACACGATCATCTAGAGAGGAAGAAGCTCCTCCAAAGGCTCCACTTTTGATGACAGCATCACCTCAAAAAGGAAAAGGTACCATGGTCAAAGGTTTCTCAAGAAACGAGAACAAAGATCCCTAAACCGAACCAAAAGAAGAAGGAAGAAAGACAGAAGGAAACTTCCTCACACTTGGGTTCACCTTGTCAAAACATGGCCTATGGCCCTTGTGATGAGGGGTTCCTCTCCAAAATGATCATCATGGAGGATGCACGGTCTAAGGCCGAGAAAAGAGAAGAATATGGGGGTAGAAGATCCAAGGAAATGCCATTAAAGAAAGGAAAACACTTACCAAGGTTGAAGACAAGTAAAGATCACTACATGTAAGGGATTCGATCACCAAAGCTCCAAGGATCAGCCCTTCTTCGCTCCACCAAGCTCCAAGGATGATAAAAAGAGAGGGTGGAAGAAGGAGGTCTGAAAGGTTAACTAGAAAGGAGAGAAGGGGGTTTATATACTTGAGGAGGAGGGAAGTAGGGTGGGGATGAGGTGTCAACACCTGAAGGCACCAAAGGGACATTTGTACACCTAAGGAACACACATGCAATTGCTTAAAACATGCATGCATGAGGTGGTGATACAAACTATGTTGGGTCTCGACTCTTAGTGTCCCCAACTTATAGGTCATGGTCGAGACACTCAAGGACGGTCGAGACAAACATAAAGCAAGTGTCTCGATTTGAGACAAAAACACTATCAACAAATTAGGTCGAGACACTCCACAAAAGGACAAACTATATCGACCCAATACAACCAAGACCAACATGGTCACAACCTCCACACCCAAGGGGAGTGTCTTGGTTGAGACACACCCAAAAAAAAACCTCAAGGTTGAGACAAAGGGTCGCGACACTCAAACTTGCTTATCACGGTCAAACACCAAGCAAATCCTAGAAACCCTAATCACCTCTAGAGATATCATCACTCAACTAAGGCCCAACCAAGGCACCCCAAGGCATAACACTCTCTTATGAAGTCAAGAGAGAAAAAACACTCTAGACATCAATAATTGCAAGGTTACCCTCCCAAATGAGTAAATTGCAATTTGATCCAAAACAAGCACACAAAGCACAAATATCATTCAAACTAGGGCTGAGCATCGGTCCAGAACCGGACCGGACCGAACCGGACCAGACCGCGGACCAAATTTGAACAAATATATGGACCGCAGACCGGACCATTTCGAGGTAGGACCGGACCGTTTTGTGCTAAGACCGGACTGGACCGGACCGGACTGTTTGGACTGTAATCAACCTTTTTTACATATTTTACAACTTATTTAATTATACAAAGTTGATAATCTTAGTCACTTCTAACAATTATATAACTTTAGTATCAAACATTTATACCAGTAGTGATTATATATGTACTTTATTTGTAATTATTATAGAATACACCTTCAAATATACATGCATTTTATATAAAAGTCAATCTGCGGTCCGGACCGGACTGGACCGGTTTTGGACCGGACCGGACCGAAGACCGAACTCATTGAAATTCCCGGACCGCGGACCGGACTGAACACAAAATGGACCGGACCGGACCGGACCGGACCGAATTGAGCAGTCCGGTCCAGTTTTACGGTCTGGACCATTATTTGCTCACCCCTAATTCAAACAAACTCAAAATGGAAACTTAAGTTCTGCACAAGCTCTAAGAACGTCTAAAAGGATTAGATTAAGGTTCTAAGCACTAAATCAATCCAAAATAAATAGGGGTAGCCCAAAACTCATGTCAGGGGTCTTACAACTTGCCTCGTATTAAAACTACATGTTTTATTTATGATAACCATATAATGTAATCATTTACACATTAGATGGTGAATCCCTATTGTGTATCTCCTATATACAAGGTAATTAGATGAATTTTCTATCCCAAGTGATAGTGATGTGATATCATTAATACCCCTTAATATTATGGTGTGAATGCCATAATCTACATTTATGGTGGGAATGCCAAATACCTTGTGATCTATTTGTGCTTGTTTTTATCATAATAATTTGCATACAAGTTGTCATTATTATTATTATTATTATTATTATTACTACTACTACTCATTTTTTCTCTTTAAATTTATATGTGAAGACAATAATTTATATTTGTTACAATTCTAATTGTTTCCTCATATAATTGTGATTCTTACTATATAAATTTCTCTTGATATATAAATATATCTAGATCCCTCCTTTTATCGGGAAACTTTATATTTATTTTTGACTTCCTTTATTCATATATTGTCCAACCATATTTTATGTTCTTATTGTTTTTTCATTGATAGCCTTACATCTATTCTCCTCTTGTGAGGGCATTTCCAACCCCTTAGGTAAAGAGGACTTTGGAAGGATGACCAAGATGAGGAGGGCATGCATATAGATAGTTGATGCTCTTTGGGAGATATAATTGAATTTTTTGGATTAACCTTTTCATCCATGATTAGTTTTCATGTCCTTTTACTTATATATTTATCCTTGTGGGTTCTAGACATGCTATCTTGTAAAATTGTAATAGTTAGAATGATTTTTTTCCACTGCTAAACTTTTTATGTTTTCAACATACTAAGTGAATGATTTGGATTGTTACCCTTTGAAAATTTCATGATGGTGTCTGGAATTGGGTATACTTCATTTTTTAGATTGAGTAAGTGAGTTTCTCCCATATTTGGTTTCATTCCTTATAGTCTTAGCCCTACCATATCTTCCTTTAATCTTTTAAATCTACATACAGTTATATTACTTTGTAATAGGAGGGAATGGTCAATTGTGACATTCTTTATTATTCTTGTTTCTTTAACACAAATTGCCTTAATTTTTTGTTTTTTTAATGTATCTATATGTTGGTATACCCCTCTTGCATGGGAATCCCCTCTTTTGTACTTACACTATAATGCATAAATGTTATATTCATGCAGCTACTCAATAGTTTCTGACACATAGAATTTGTTTCCTCCTTTCTAGGTGTTGTCCCCAAACCATCCAATTGAGAGTACATATGACTCTAAACTATTAGAAAAACACCAATTCATACCTCTAGGTGGAGTTCTCCTTTGGTACTTCTATTGGATCTGATAAGGTGGCAAGTTGTCTCCACAATAGTGCTAAAGAGGTTGTCTGGATCCTAAAAACATGTAAACAAGAGAGTGAGACATAATGTTCAAGAAAATGAAAATGAATTCCTCCAAGGAGATAAAAGCATGATTATTCCATTTAAATGGACATGAAGGTGATTGAAACATTGTAAATGAACAATATAGAAGGTATAATAGAGTATTAAGAACATAAAATGTAAAATAGAAAATCAATCTAGTCACATTGGAAGTACTTGGTTGTACAATCATATTCTAATATTTGTTTTGATTGTCTTGGTTTGTAATTATCAAAGTATAACTAATGAATTAGAATTACTATAGCTCACCGTCAAAGACCTTGAGTTATCAATCCCACCAAGATCTTTCCATGCCTTTCTCTATGCGAGTATATCACCTAGGGGGTAATCAACCTACAAAGTACATCACTAGGTTTGTACCAGAGTACTCATAAACTAGAACATTATACATACTTCCAAAGAATCAAGGGTTAGTTATGTTAGAATCCAAATCACCCAAAGTCCTTTAAATTGGTGAACATAGTTTAACATCACATTTCCTATTATCATCATTAGCATGAATGTTGAAAGCTAGAGTTGTAGATTTTCTATTACTCAAAACCAAGTGTGGAATTAACACTAATAATCACATTACCTCAAAACATGGTAAATTAAAACTGATTTCACAATTGTATCTCAAGCTGAACACATTATATATGAAACCACAAACTGGAGTCACTTGTATTTCATTCGTAGCAAAAGATGTTGCATACCATAGTTCATTGGCCAACTTGCCACAACTTGTTACATATGATAACCTGATCACATACCCAAATCACCTCTGTACCATTATCGTACTGATCCAAAAACTTATACTGATATACAACATCTATAAAAAAATCCCCAAGGACCTGAGTGTATAGGAACGACACACAAGACTCTATTACTACATTCTAGCTATGTGTCCATGATCTAACAATGACAACACCTCATGATATTTGTCTCAGCAACACCAGCTCTATCCCAGCATACACGTCAACCTAAAAGATATGGAAACTCAGGGGGTGAGACCAAATGTCCTAGTGAGAGTTATAACTCTCTGCCAACATCTATTAAAAGCACAAATAGATAACACATGAGATTATACTATTAACATATAAGTAGATTTAGCTAATTGATATAGACAGAGAAATTAATATTCTAAAAATAAATATTAAGAACATGTATATTTTCTATCAATCAATCCATATAAAAGCAAAGCAAGGCTTTAACCAATGTTCTTCACACTTTGTCCTTAAGCAGATATACTACACATTTGTATTGCGTCTTTTATTATGCCCTGAGGAGATGAGTATTTCACTCATTCCAACTAACCAATGCTAAGTCAAAATTAGTGGCATACAAGGTCTATAGAAGATCCAAAATCCACAACCTCTCCACACCTCCTGTTATAACCTCAATTCTACTAGTATAAGTTGAAATGTAATTTTTCAAATAAAAAGGATTTGAATGAAAAATTATGTGATTTGTTTTCAAAGAATGAATTCTTGTGCAATATTTCCATTTGGATACATGATTTAGTGATTCATAATGATTGGATAAGTCCAATAATGATAAAAGGGAAAAGAGATAAAAGAAATCCCATAATAAATAAAAGGAAAAAGAAATAAAGGGATAATTGTGTGCATATGATGAGAATCATATGGAGTTTTTTTGAAAGTGGTATGGATGACCAATATTGGCTAGGTTTCATTTCCTTTTTGTTGTAATGAGGAAAGAAACCAAAGTAAAGAAAACAGAAGAGAAAGAAAGCGAAAATATGAATTTTAATTGCATAAAATATGCCTTTTGAATGGATGATTTTCATATGAAGAAAAGACTCTTTTACTTTCTAGTTTTGGTTCCAAACTTTGCACACAAGTAAATTAAGTCGTTAAGATGTTTCCCTTAAAATTTGGAATTAAAAGGATGTGTGATTTAGGAGATATAGATTTTTGAAAAATTCTTAAAGTGTGGGTAATGCAAAAACAAAGCATTAAATGCCACATTTTCAATTTTTAATAAAAATCCAATTCTTTGGCATACGTGATGAGGGCCGTTGGATCTAAGGTCCAATGGTCGAGGGGTTATCCCTTACCTCCAGTCGTATTGGGAAACTCAAGAAAGAACTGAGAGTTTCTCAGTTGATTTTCCTCATGGTTCTCTACATGAGCAAGCATGGGGACAATCCCATTGACTCCAGGAGATCTAGGTGAGCAAATTTGTCCCAAATTCCACTGGGATTGGGACACTACATGTGATTTTCCCAAATCATCGCCTCCATGCACTGACCCTCAGGTATAAATAGGGGAGCAAAGCCCCTCTGTGAACCCACAAAGTTGCTTGCAAGCATCTACAAAACCTCACAAACTCAGAGTCGTGTCCAAGTGAAATTGATGTCTCAATCTTCATTATCGTTCTTGCTGCCATCCTCATCAGAGCACATCCTCGTCGTTCCAGCAGCTCCGACCACCTCTGGTGGAATTGAGGGTGTGGTTGCGTCTGCCGAAGCGAGATAGATGTAGTCGTGTCTCCACTTCACGATAAGGAGGATGAGAATGTGAAGTCAACTCCTCGGTTGACCAAGTGCTCATGAGAGAGGAGAAGTGGGAGGTTGAAGAAGGGAGGCGAGGAAGTTACATCACTGCCCTCGAGCAGACGTTGAATATGTAAGGGTAAATTGGTCCTTTCACATCATTTTTTTTGTGTTGCTTGGGTGAGTTTTCTCACGGGGCCCGGGTTCCTTCATGGAGCGAGCCGGTTGGCTCTGGCCTGATCTTGTTGGTACGGCCTAAAATAGCCCGAACTAATAGGTGGCAACTCATGATTGGATTAGAAATGAATTTTCTTGTAAAAATCATAATTAATGATAGGATGATCAGATTAAGGCAAATAATATATGGTTTTTGATCAAAAATATACATAGAATCCAATAAAAATAAGTTTGTTCCTTAATCAGCTTTCTAATAGAAAAGTATGAAAAAGTGCCATCCTTAATGGTTTTAATGAATTTAAAACCCTAAGTTTGAAGATTAAAGGATTTAATAGTGTTCCTTGACTATTGTTAAGTGAAGTTTAGCCTTTTGAATTAAAAGAGGTATTAGATCAAATTGGATGATAATTGTGCATAATTTGCCTAATTAGAGTTTCATGATGATAAAAGTGCATTAATCGGCTTGAAAACCCTAATTTTAATAATTGTGTGGTTTGATGGTTTTAATTATAGAAAACAATCAAGAATGCATGAAAAAGCTATTTTTGATCTAATTGTGGATAAAGACCCTTAATTTGGATAATTTGAGTAATTAGGGTTTTTTAAGTGGAAAAGTGTTTTCAGGGTTTGTGGACCTAAAAAGGGTAAAATTGGAAAATGAAAGCTTGAAAACCAAGAAACCCTCAAGAAACCCTAAAAAGGGCTTAGAAACCCTAAGATAGAATCAAAAGGCAATACAAGATGCTTGGATGAAATTTAACCATTAGGTGTTATATATGTTTTCAGGATCAAGTTGCTTGATCTATTGCTTATCTTGGTAGGTTGGACTTCTTGATTGGATTAGCTACCTTGATTGATTTTGAGACTACCAAATCAGGTATGTGGTTACGCTCATGGCTAATCAATATAGTTTCACAATGATTTTTGAGGTTTTATCGATTTCTTGAAATTAAATGCTTTGATGAACTTTAATTCTTGCAATCTATAAACTATGACTATCACCTTATAATATCAATAACTTGCTCGAACTCGCATACCACCTCTGGGATATATGAATAAAAAGGTGAGTAAAGGATCTAGCCCCAGGTTGGGAAGGTCATACCAAGACCCAGGTAGGGAAGGTCATAAGTGGTCAATCCCTAGGTTGGGAAGACCTAATGGCACATAACTCCAAATTGAGAGGTGACCAATGAGGTACCTAGATCCATATTGAGAGGTAGTCTAATGTCTGTTGTAGGGACAAAACCCTAAGAGAGGGTATACTAGAGGTTAGGTAAAAATGTTTAAAAAGTTATGAAGAAAAAGTTACTTTTGTGTTGTAACAAATAATTGATGTGGTTATGTTGTTACAAATATCTGCAAACTTTTGGCTTCCCCACATACCAGTATAACTCATTATACTATCCAATGTTTTGTTTATCATGTTTTAGGGAATTATGTAGTTACATGAAAGGTGGATGTTCATTAAAAAGACGACATTGAAAAATAATAAGGCAAAGTAATGTACAGAGGATTATAGTTAGTTCCTCGAGTATAGTTCCAATCTCCTATTTTTGAAAGGTATGGGAAAAGAAATTTTTTATCCCGCATTAAGCTTAGTTTGCGGTAGAATTTATTAATTGTTTTTTATTATTTGCAAAACCATACGATCCTATTTTGGGATAACAACTCTAGCTTTTTAGTCTTCCTTAATTGGGGGTTGCCAAGGGGTGGGGTCATTACATTTGGTATCATATCATTATTTTCCATATAATCACTAATAATTATTTAATTTTACAAATTTTTTAGAGCCAAAGGGAGTTATTAGAGAATTTTCCAAAGATGTAGATCTCTAGAAAAATGATCACGATTCGGGGGGTGGCAAGATTTTCCTCCTCCCCACTAGTCAGTTTATGAAGAGAATCCATGTGACTGCCTAACCAAAATATGAGGATTTGACTTTAAATAAGATACCTCTAGGTCTTCTCATCAGTTTTCATCCCTTCTTTACCCCTCTTCACTAGAGACACTTTAAGTGCTTAGGGTTTTTCTCTCTCTCCACTTTCTCCTGAGGTTTGGGGTTAAGAGTGTTAAGGATTAAAGAATCCTCCACCAAATAATGAAAAGCATGTAAGAAAGATATCATGGATATAAGTTTTAGTGATATAAAACTTAGAATGAGGTTGATTACATGCTTATGTGTAGCAGCATGGGCCGTATAAAAAATGTCACCATCCCCGCAGACACCCCATAGGAGACTGCCAAGGCTAGGCTCTCTCATAGGAAGAGAAGGTCCCTAGAGAAGAGGAGGAAAGCTATGGAGGAAGAAGTATCCAGGAAGAGGAAGAGACCTGATGAAAACTCTAAGGATGATGCGAACCCAAAACTCATTCCCTTTGACAACCTGAACAAAGATGATGATAGAAAGAAGGATCTGATGGTGGAAGACGAGCCCAAGGTTGACCATGTAGCTCCTTCTAGACCATTTGTAGTAATACTCCTGATGCCCTCTAGATGGAACAATAGAAGAAGCTAATTGGGGCCATTAGTGCCTTTTCCCTCAAGGACATAGTCGGAGGAGAAGGTGGTGAGCCACTACCAGTTCGTCTATGACTTGGAGCCACCATCCTGGACTTCATGAAGCTGAACGTTGAGAAGTTTTGGAGAGAAGACAAGATAGAGGTGGTCGACAAAGCCAATGCTTGGCTTCTAGCTATGGACAATGGTTTCCGCATGCTGGAAGTGCAGCCAAGCAAGAAGGTCCCATTTTCCGCTCGTCTGCTGGAAGGAGCAGCCAAGATCTAGTGGGGAAATGTCATCATGGGACGAGGCTTAAATGAATACCCGATGGCTTGGACCGACTTCAGAACCATCTTCTCAGCCAGATTCATTCCAATCTCAGCAAAGAAATAAAAAGAAGGGGAGTTCACCAACTTGATCCAAGGTAACATGTCAGTTGCAGACTTTGGCCGCCAATTACGCCTCCTTGAGCGGTTTGGTTACATGATGATCGAGGAAAGGTGGGTGGACTATTTTGTGGAATGTATACACCATGCCATCAAGCCTCATGTGATGGCGAGCAAAATGTCAAACTTCTATGACACATACAACATTGTTGTATCCATGGAGAAGATGGTGATGCCTACTCAAAACCCATCCAAGGGGTACC
The DNA here is from genome assembly GCA_963693085.1 of Alisma plantago-aquatica. NCBI lineage: Eukaryota > Viridiplantae > Streptophyta > Magnoliopsida > Alismatales > Alismataceae > Alisma > Alisma plantago-aquatica. The sequence continues at coordinate 715,022,776 of OY856412.1, read as the reverse complement.
TATGTTACAATGAAGGTACTTCTAGCCTGAGGAATGACCATAATAAAGGATAAGGATGCAACCATGACAAAGGAAGACATGGAAGCAAAGGGAAACCCCACAATGAGAACCGCCACTTGAGGTTCTGCAACTATGGAAGGTCACACTCAGGCAAGTGCCGTTTTGAGAAGAAGGTGTGTTTTCGTTGCCAGTAAGATGGACACTTCCAAGCCAACCATCATTTAACTGAACTGAGATGTCTGGGCTCTATAACCACCCAGTCTGTAGTCACAGGCCCACCTATTGGAGAGCAAAGACAAGCTTAAGGTTTTTCCATTGACAATGAAGAGGCTCAAGCTCATGCTAATTGATTGATAGAGGGTAATAACCCTTAGAGTTTCTTTCTTGTTTTTTGCTAAGCGTGTAATAGTCTGACATGTTATAAAAAACAATACATGCATTCTTGAAGTCATGGGACACAATTTAAAATCTTTTTTTGACTCTGGTTCTACTAATACTTTCATTGAGAAATCTTGCAAGTGTGCTTTGTTTGGACATCAAGGATTTAGGATATATTTTGGATGTCACAACCCCAAGTGGGCGGATCTTTACATCTCTTTTGAAAACCCCAGTGATACCTATTAAGTACTTGGATCATGAGTTCCCTACAGACTTTATCCTAGTTGACATGAATGACTTTGATATGATCATTGGCATGGATTGGCTCTATACTTACAGGGTGAATAATGACAATAGGGAAAAGAAAATAATAATAAGGAGACTAGGTCATCCACCGCTCACCATTAGAGGTAGGAAGGATGCTACCACTAGCATGTATGTGTCATCCTTGAGGGAAGAGCAGATGGTAACCAAGGGATGTCAAGCTTTCCTAGCAGTAGCTACCTAGTCGGAGCCTAAGGTGTAGCCCTTAGAGGAAATAGAGGTCATCAGGGACTATGCAGATGTCTTCCCAAATGATTTTCCTGGGATTCCTCCTGAGAAAGAGGTAGACTTTTTGACAGAGCTATCTTCCAGGACAAACCCTATTTCTAGGTCACCTTACAAGATGGCCCCTGATGAGTTTCTTGAGCTGAAAAAGCAAATGTAGGAATTGCTAGATAAAAATTTTATTTGACCTAGCACATCACCTTGGGGAGAACCAGTCCTGTTTGTGAAGAAGAAGGATGGATCGCTCAAAATGTGCATCGACTACCGAATGATCAACTAGGCTACCATTAAGAACAAGTATCCTTTACCTCATATCGTTGACCTATTTGACCAGCTGAAGTCAGCTTGAATATTTTGAAAGATTGACATGAGGTTCGGGCACCACTAGTTGGGAGTCAAGAGTGAGGACATCCCGAAAACCACTTTTAAAACCCATTATGGCCACTATGAGTTTGTGGTTATGCCTTTTGGGTTGTCCAATGCCCTAAATGTGTTTATGAACCTCATGAACATTGTGTTCCAACCTTTTCTAGACTCGTTTGTCATAGTGTTCATAGAAGACATCTTGGTTTACTCCGATGACCTAGAACTACATCGAGACCATCTAGGTAGAGTCCTTGGTATTCTGAGGAAATTCTCAAAGTGTGAGTTTTGGATATACTGTGTCATGTTCCTTGGACACATCATATCTAGAAGGACCATATCAATGGATCCTGCTAAAGTGTCGGCCATGCGAGATTATCCAGTACCGAAGAACCCTTCCGAGATTTGTAGCTTCCTGTGATTGGCTGGATATTATTGACGCATCATGAATAATTTCTCCAAGAATACGTTGCCACTCACCAAGCTTACCCAGAAGGATGAGAAGTTTGTGTGGTTAGATTTGTGTGAAGCTCCCTTCTAAGAGCTAAAATAGAAATTGACCATAGCTCCGGTGTTGACTCTACCATCAGGAAATGAAGGTTTTATGATCTTCACCAATGCATCAAGGATGGGGCTTGGATGTGTGCTAGAGAAAAATAGGCATGTTGTTGCTAATTTATCCAGAGAGCTCAAGCCCAATGAAGTGAATTACCTGACACACGATTTAGGGTTGGCTACAATTATACATACCTTGAAGATTTGGTGACACTATCTTTATGGAGCCACCTTTAAAATCTTCACCGACCACAAGAGTTTGAAGTATCTCTTGACTCAGAAGGACCTAAAACTAAGACATAAATGATAAATGGATTATATGAAGGACTATGATTTCACCATCGTGTATCACCCATGGAAAGATAATGTTGTAGCAGATGGTCTTAGTCAGACACAACTCAGGTGTGCACTTTTCTTATCTAACTAGTGGAGGAAATTGTAAGAGCTTACTATGTGGACTCTGCATCTGTTAGAAGATCGGATCCAAGTGGATATTATCTAGATAAAACTAGACATGTTGACCGAGTTGGTAGCTGCCCACTTAGCCAGCCTAGAGCTTGACAAGATAAAAGGTTTGTTAGAGAAACCTCAGACCCATCTCTTAGTGGGAGTAGATGGTGGAAATTACGAAAAGAGTTGTATTTGGGTTCCTGAATATTCACCCTTGAATAATCATATCTTGTAAGAAGCTCATGGTTCTAAGTATACAATACACCGTGGCACTACTAAGATGTTCAAGGATTTGGCATGGTACTTTTGGTGGCCTGGAATGAAGAGAGATATAGTGGCATATGTGGCATGTTGTCTCACATGCTAGATGGTGAAGGTTGAACACTAGTGACCTGGTGGATTGCTATAGTTGATTCATATTCCCGGGTGGAAATGGGAACAAATCAACATGGACTTTGTGGTGGGTCTCCCCAAGACCAAGAGAGGTCATGCTGCAATATGGGTTGTGGTAGATCACCTAACCAAGTCGGCACATTTCCTTGCCTTAAAGACCACTGCCAAAGTGACATATCTAGCTGAACTTTATATTAGAGAGATAGTATGATTGCATGGTTTTCCGAGTTCAATTATTTCTGATCGTGACCCAAAGTTCACTTCCAAGTTGTGGATGCAAGTGAACTTAGTACTATACTAAAGTTTAGTACAACTTATCACCTCTAGAATGATGGACAGTCAGAGAGTATGACCCAGACGTTAGAGGATTTTTTGAAAGCATGTGTGCTCGATTGGGGTGGATCATGGGAGCAATACCTGTCCCTAGCTGAGTTAGCTTATAATAATAGCTACCAGGCCAATATCGAGATGCCTCTATATGAAGCTCTCTATGGGAGGTCGTGTCAGTCACCGCTTCACTGGGATGATGTTGGTGAAAAGACCTTATTGAGGTCAGATGAACTACAGTTGTATGCTGACAAAGTCACTCTGATTGAGAAAAGGCTGAAGAGAGCCCAAGATTGACATAAGTCGTATGTTGATGCGAAGCCGACTGACGTGCATTTCACTATGAGTGAGCATGTGTTTTTGAAAATCTGACCCCTCCAAGCTATTACTAAGAACAAAGGAAAGTTGAGTCCCCGATACGTGGGTCCGTTTGAGATTTTGGAACGGATTGGTGAAGCTGTTTATCTTTTGGCCTTACCCCCTTAGTATAGTATGATGCATGATGTATTGCATGAGTCCAATCTTAAGCATTATGTGAAGGACCCAAGCCATGTGTTGAGCATTGAACCTATTGAGCTCTAAGGGAGACTGAATTACCCTGAGGCACCTGTGAGGGTATTGGATACCAAGGTGAAAGAGCTCAGGAGTAAAAGAATAGAGATTGTAAAGGTTTTGTGGAAGCACCATGGAGAGGATGAAGCCACATGGGAGCTAAAGACGGACATGGAAAAGGCCTACCCTGACTTGTTTGTTTGATTGGTTGAATTTTGGGGGGGAAAATTCCTATAAGAGGGGAAGGATGTTATAACCTCAATTCTGCTTGTATAAATTGAAACACAAATTTTCAAACAAAAAGAATTTCATTGAAAAATTGTGTGATTTGTTTTCAAAGAATGAATTCTTGTGCAATATTTCCCTTTCGAAGCATGATTTAGTGATTCATGATGATTGGATAAGTCCAATAATGATAAAAGGGAAAAGAGATAAAAGAAATCCCATAATAAATAAAATGAAAAATGAAATAAAGGGATAATTGTGTGCATATGATGAGAATTATGAAGAATTCTCTAGAACGTGGTATGGATGACCAATATTGGCTAGGTTCCGTTTCCTTTTAGTTGTAATGAGGAAAGAAATAAAAGTAAAGAAAATAGAAGAGAAATAAAGAGAAAATATGAATTTTAATTGCATAAAATATGCCTTTTGAATGGATGATTTTCATATGAAGAAAAGACTCTTTTATTTCTAGTTTTGGTTCCAAACTTTGCACACAAGTAAATTAAGTCATTAATAAGTTTCCCTTAAAATTTGGGATTAAAAGGATGTGCGATTTAGGAGATATAGATTTTTGAAAAATCCCTAAAGTGTGGGTAATGCAAAAAGAAAGTATTAAATGTCACATCTTCAATTTCTAATAAAAATCCAATTCTTTGGTGCGCACTATGAGGGCCATTGGATCTGACATCCAACGGTGGAGGGGTTATCCCTTACCTCTAGTCGTATTGGGAAACTCAGGAAAGAACTAAGAGTTTCTCAGTTGATTCTCCTCGCAGCTTTCTGCATGAGCAAGCATGGGGACAATATATCCCATTGATTCTGGGAGATCGATGCGAACAAATCCATCCCACTAGGATTGGGACACTACAGACAATTTTCCCAAATTGTCACCTCTACACACTGACCCTCAAGTATAAATAGGGGAGGAGAGCCCCTCTATGAGCCCACAAAGTTGCTTGCAAGAATCTATGAGACCTAGAGAACTCAGAGTTGTATCCAATTGCAAATGACATCTTGATCTTCATCGTTGTTCTTGCTGCCATCCTCGCCGGTGCACATCTTCATCGTCCCAACAGCTCCGACCACCTCTGGTGGAATTGAGGGCATGGTCGAGTCCGCCGAAGCGAGACAGAGGTAGTCGTGTATTCACTTCATGAGAAGGAGGATGCGAACATGAAGTCAACTCCTCAGTTGACCAACTGCTCGCGAGAGAGGAGTGGGAGGTTGAATAAGGGGGGTGAGGAAGTTACGTCGCTGCCTTTAAGAAGGCGTTGAATAGATAAGGGTAAATTGGTCCTTTTGCATCTTTTTTTTGTTGATTGGGCGAGTTTTCTCATAGGGCCCAGGAGCCTCTATGGCAAGAGCCAGTTGGCTCAGGCCTAGCTTCGATGATGCGACCTAAAATAGCCTGCATAAATAGGTGGCAGCTCCGGATTGTCTTAGAAATGAATTTTCTTATAAAAACTGTAACTAATGATAGGATTATAAAATTAAGGCAAATAATATATGGTTTTTTATCAGAAAAATCCATAAAATCCAATAAAAATAAGTATGAGGCCTAATTCTACTTGCTAATTTAAAAGTATGTATAAGTTCTACCTTTAATGGTTTTAATGAATTAAAAACCCTAAGTTTGAAGATTAAAGGATGTAATAGTGTTCCTTGACTATTGTTAAGAAAAGTTTAGCATTCTGACTTAAAAGAGGGATTAGATCAAATTGGATGATAATTGTGCATAATTTGCCTAATTAGGGTTTCATGATGATAAAAGTGCATTAATGGACTTAAAAACCCTAATTTTGATAATTGTGTGGTTTAATGGTTTTAATTGTAGAAAATAATCAAGAATGCATGAAAAAGCTATTTTTGATCTAATTGTGGATAAAGACCCTTAATTTGGATAATCTAAGTAATTAGGGTTTTTCTAAGTGGAAAAGTGTTTTCAGGGTTTGTGGACCTAAAAAGTGTAAAATTGGAAAATGAAAGCTTGGAAACCAAGAAACCCAAAGGAAACCCTAAAAAGGGCTTAGAAACCCTAAAATAGAATGCCAAGGCAATTAAAGATGTTTGGATGCAATTGTAACACATTAGGTGTTATATATATTTTCAGAATCAAGTTGCTTGATCTATTGCTTGGCTTGGTTGATTGGACTTCTTGATTAGATTAGCTACCTTGATTGATTTTGAGACTAGCAAATCAGGTATGTGGTTATGCTTATGGCTAATCGATCTAGTTTCATGGTGATTTATTAGGTTTTGTCGATTGCTTGAAATTAAATGCTTGGATGCACTATTCGGGAAATCAGTTCGCACGACCGCATATACTCCCGCATATACCTATTCAGTCACCCTACCGCACCGCATATTACTAATCGGTCCACTAAGCGGTCATGGGCCGCATATACTCCCGCTTGGCCGATTAAGCGGCCGATTAAACTCCGCTTTTCGAAAAGCCCACAACTAATGTTCACGCATATCGTACATACATGCATACATATACACACATTTCATTATATATATATATATAAATTGAAAAATAGTCATTGGATTATATATATACATTGTAATACAAATAAAAATTTCCACACGCATTTGTACATTTATTCGAATACCATTTGATATATTAACATCTATAGATACATATACAATATACCTAAATATACAATCACATATTGTGCATGTATATATACATTTTGATTTATTCGCATTTATACACACGATGCATATATTTGTACATCGATTTACCTACATTTTAGTATTTGTACATATATTACAAACACATTCTATATATAGACATATATACATATATAAGCATATCATACATCATACATCATACATCATACATGCATATTAATATGTTTATAAGTAAATAGATGTACGTGCCTACTCTATATATTTTAATTTATGATCTCGCTATATTATTTTATATATAATTAGTTTATTGAAATAAAAAAATCCAAAACTGCATATACTCCCGTATATACTCCCACATACCGCATATACTCTATGCAGTACCCTCTCCGCCCGTACACCGCATACCGCTTTCCTGAACCATGCTTGGATGAACTTTAATTCTTGCAATCTATAAAGTGACTATGATTATCACCTTATAATATCAATAACTTGCTCGAACCCACGTATCACCTCTGGGATATATGAATGAAAAGATGAGTAAAGGACCAAGACCCATGTTGGGAAGGTCAGACCAAGCCCCAGGTAGGGTAGGTCATAAATGGTCAAGGCCCAAGTTGGGAAGACCTAATAGCACCTAGCTCCATATTGAGACGTGACCAAAGAGGTACCTAGATCCAGATTGAGAGGTAGCCTAATTTTCGTTGCAGGGACAAAACCCTAAGAGAGGGTATACTAAAGGTTAGGTAAAAACGGTTGAGAATCAATGAAAAAAAGTAAATTTTGAGTTGTAACAAATAATTGTTGTGGTTATGTTGTTACAAATATCTGCAAACTTTTGGTTTCCCCCACATACCAATATAACTCGTTATACTGACCGACATTTTGTTTGTCGGCATTTTAGGGAATTATGTAGTTACATGAAAGGTGGATGTTCATTAAAAGATGACATTGAAAAAGAATAAAGGAAAGTAATGTACGAAGGATTATAGTTAGTTCCTCAGGTATAGTTCCAATCTCCTATTTTGTAAGGTATGTGAAAAGATTTTTTTTATCCTGCATTAAGCTTAATTTGTGGTAGAATTTATTAATTATTTTTTATTATTTGCAAAACCATATGATCATGTTTTAGGATAATGGATCTATCTTCTTAGCCTTCCTTAATTGGGGGTTGTTGAGGGTGGGGTTGTTACACCTCCCGATCAGTAAGAGAGAAACACCACAATGACATGACATATGAGTCATCTACAAAACAACGTAGCCTGCCTTGTTATATAACCACAACACTAGTGAAACTGAGATACGACCCTAAGTCACACTCCTACCAGGGTATGGCCCACATCCAATCTTATAAAAGTATATACTAAGTCACAACTCTGAGATACAACCCGTAGTCGCACTCCTGCTAGGGTATGGCCCGTAGCCAATCCTTTGGATGTGTATACTCAACAATATGCGACTCCAAGCTTCCACTAAGGGAGAACCCATTTCACCATCCAGTACTAAGACTGACACTAGAATGAATCTATGGCGTAGGGAAACTACGTGATTAAGGCTCCACTTGATTAGTTAGACATTTTAAGTCTCTTATAGCATTAATCATGTTTCAACATACTAGTCCATAACAAACTTTACAAAGATAAGGATATATTGCAATTTCAAAAGATATAAAATGTATAAAGTATGAGCTTGTCACATTATCTCACTGCAATAAACAAGGCTAAGCATTACTAACACAAAACTAAGGAATCATAATCCCTTAGTACACCACTAGAGGATAACACCTCTCACTAGGCATCAAACTCTCACCAGGTCATAAGACCCATCACATCATTCATGTATATTGACATCTCATCATTCCTCAACAAGTATATTGTGTATACTTATCTCCATGTATTTAATACAGATAACCACAACATTCACATAGATATGAAATTCATTTCACCTGTCAGGTTAGGGGCTCATAAATAGAAGAGATAAAACATCATAGATTTCTATGTTTCATCATGATCTCATAATATACCTAGCCTTTACCGTAGCATGCACAACCCATGGCATGCATTCAACCTGTAGGGTTAGAATTATACAAGTAGGAGAGAGAAGTATAATCATGTATCACATGTTGAAACAAGCTTAATAAATATATATTATCCTGGAATTAGGATTAGGTTTTACATACATAGCCGATTAGGGTTCCATCATGGTTGTAACACCAAACCCTGGTTGAGTCACCTCCCACTTACTTGGAGCTGATTGGGATTACCTCATAACACCAAACCCTAGTTATAATGCTTCCCACATCCTTGGAACTGATTAGAGTTAATGCACTGTTAGTTTTATGCGATTAGGTTACTAAGTCAATAGCATTAGGTATTATTATCATAAGAAAGGGTATGTGTACCATATAATGGCATCACACATGTGTCTCAAACACACACCCTTTAGGTGTGGCGACCTCAAGCCATCAAGGCATCGTGACCACCATCCCACTCAGTGTCGCGACTGCAACATGACATGGTGTTGCGACCAACACTCATCATGGTCATGACTCAACAACACCACGTCGAGACCACCATTGCTAAAGGATGTTGTGATCACGATGTAACAAGGTGTTATCACCTGCACCAACATTGTCATCTTGACCAAAAGCACATCATGATGTTGCAACTGTGACGCCCACCAATCTCAATAAAAAACACAACTGGTCTTGACCCAAAAGCACAAGAAGATGGGTCACAATCGGGACCGAGGCAAAAAGCACATTCATCAACCCTTAACCAAAACGTCTCGACTAGAAGAAAGAAGCAATGTCATGACCCCAGCAACTACAATGTCTAGCCTCAGTCAAAGAGTAGCATAGCAACCAAGGGAAGCGTTGTGACCATTGTTGCACCTAGGTTTCGCGACTGCGACACAAAGCAAAGCATCACAACCAAGAGGACACCAAACATCTTGACCAGGAACAAGGCATAGGTGTCTCGGCCCCCAAACAATAAGAGAACAAAAGGACTTGACCCAAAACATCAAAGCATATCACTGTCTCAGTCGAAGCAAGATCAAACAACACAAACCAAATGTCATCTAGATCAAAGCTCATGGATCTAAGATTTCCAAACCCTAAAGCAAGCACTATGGAGATCATCTAGTAAAACTAATTAGGAGAGAGAGAGAGCCAAAACTCGACACATGGGAAAAAAATCTAAAACTTCAAGGTGAACACAAGGGCCAAAACTTAGATCATGGTGTTAGAACCAAAGCTCATAATACATACAAGATCATCCTCTTCAAGGACACTTAGAAAACGTGCACATAGGAATTAGGGTTTTAGAAAGAGAGTTATTTATATGATAAAACCACAAAGTCTTAAACCCTAATTATGTAGGATCATCATCTACAATATTAGAATCACCTTTAGAGACTAAAATAGAAGGTTACTCCAAGATAAATCCACTGTCTCCAAGGGGGATACCTCACACAAGATCGATCACCAAAAACCCTAAGACATGTGCCATAGTACCATCATGAAAGATCCTCAAGAAAGGGAGATAAGCCTCTATTTAACACATCCAAAACAGAACCTAAACTCTATATTTCATCATGATACACGAACATCATGCATGTATCCAAAAACCAAAATCAAAACATAGGAGGTAAACCACTATTACACACCAATCTACAAAATCAGGTACTTAACCGTAGGGTTTTGGATTCTAAGCATATAAAGCATGATAATCACCATCACTTAGGATCTAGATAATGATATCATCTACTATCATATAAGGGCACGTTTTAGAGTGAGAAAAAACAACATGATAATAAGATCAAGTAGATGAGGGTAGAGAGTTATAAAATCCGCCTTAAGGATGATCAACTCCAAGGATCACAAGCTCCGAGCACACAATCACCAAGAGAGGAAGAAGCTCCACCAAAGGATCCACTTTCAGCCACAAGATCAACTCAAAAAGGAGAAGGTACCATGGTCAAAGGTTTCTCTAGAAAAGAGAGCAAAGATCCCTAAACCAAACCAAAAGAAGAAGAAAGAAAGAGAGAAGGAAACCTCCTCACACTTGTGTTCACATTGTCAAAACATGGCCTATGACCCTTGTGATGAGGGGTTCCTCTCCAAAAAAACCATCATCGAGGATCCATGGTCTAAGGCCTATAAAAGTGAGGAATATGGGGGTATAAGATCCAAGGAAACTCCATTAAAGAAAGACAAACACTTACCAAGGTTGAAGATGAGCAAAGATCACCACATGCAAGGGATCCGATCACCAAAGCTCCAAGGATCAGCCCTTATTTTCTCCACCAAGCTCCAAGGATGAGAAAAAGAGAGGAAGGAAGAAGGAGGACTGAAAGGTTCACTATCATGGATACAAGAGGGTTTATATACTTGAGGAGGAGGGAAGTGGTCTGTGGATGAGGTGTCAACACCTAAAGGTACCAAAGGGACACTTGTCCACCCAAGGAACACACATGCAACCTCTTAAAACACACATGAATGAGGTGGTGATACAACCTATGTTGGGTTTCAACCTATTAGGGTCTCCAACATATAGGTCATGGTAGAGACACTCAAGGATGCTTGAGACAAACACAAAGCAAGTGTCTTGGTCGAGACAAAAACAACAAACTAAGTCACGACACTCCACAAAAGGACAAACTGTCTCGACCCAAAACAACCAAGACCACCATGGTCATGACCTCCACACCCAAGGGGAGTGTCTCATTTGAGACACACCCAATACAACCCTCAAGTTCGAGACAAAGGGTCACGACACTCAAACTTTCTAATCAAGGTCAAACACGAAGCAAACCCTAGAAACCCTAATCACCTCCAGAGATATCATCACCCAACTAAGGCCCAACCAAGGCACCCCAAGGCATCAAACTCTCTCTTGTGAATACAAGAGAGAGAAGGAACACTCATGAGATGGAAAATTGCAAGATAACCCTCCCAAATGGGTAAATTGCAATTTGACCCAAAACAAGCACATAAAGCACAAACATCATTCAAATAAGCTCAAACTGGAAACTTAAGCTCTCCATAAGGTCTAAAAACATCTAAAAGGAATAGATTAAGGTTATAAGCACTTAATAAATATAAAATAAACAGGTTTAGCCCAAAAATCAGGTCAGGGTTCTTATAATATTTACCTCTTGAATAAATTATCATTGCTTTAGAATTAGGAATACTTATTGTAAACTTTATTGTTTCATTATAATTACAAATAATGGTTTAACTATCAAAAAATGGGGTGTCATGAGATTCTATCCTAGCAATGGTGTAAAGATTAATATGCTACTTCTCAATTCAAACAAGTCACATGTTTTCTTCACAAAATATTACATTAAAATGACTAAAAATGTGGAACAATAAGCGTAGACATGCATACTTTGTTGTGCCTCTAAAGTATAAGGAGATAAAAGCATTGACTCAAACAAATCATTTAATTTAATCATGAATTATGTATGAGATATCATAGAGATATAAAATTTCAATTTTAACTTACCATGAGGAGCGATGAACATTCTCAACTGATATTGATATTTTTTCTTATTACCTCTAGACTTGGATACCAATGCAATAAAATCTTATTATAATTAAAGTTGATTTATTTCCAATTATTCATTTAAAATATATGCATGATTATCCAAATTAATGAATTTGCATAATATATACCATATTCAATAGAAAAAGAAGATCAAGAACTTACAAGTAGACATTGAAAGATATTATATTAGTAATCATATCAATTTTTATCTCATGACAAATGACATTATACGACTTGGCAACTATCTAACACTCAAGTGCATAATGGAGTCACTGAGAGAATCCATAACATATTATTGAATTGTCTTTGTCTATAAAATTTTATTATATTATTCTGAACTCCCTAGGTGTGTAAGTTCTTTTTGACTTCTATGTTTCTTGTTAATCTTTTGGTCTCCAATTTTGTGTAAAAAAGGAGTCAAGTGAAAGTTGTGTACATAATGTTTTTTTGGGAAAACGAGGATATTTGCATATATTAATAATCTCCTTATTTATATTGTAAGTTCCCTGAGAGTTTTTACTACATTTGATTATATGACCTAGGATTTGTAGGAAATCACTTCTAAATTTCAAATACACTGTTGTGTAATATATATTGATATTCAGCTCAACTTGAACTAGGTCTTGTAATAGATATATTGATGTATAAATGGTAATTGCATTATGGTTATTGTCCATAATGTTGATCTTGTTTGAAATAAAATAATAATTATGATTCAAGGTGACCTTCAAATGGTTAGATTTTGATGCTTATCATAAATTTTATCAAGTGGTTTATCATGTGAACTCAATATTAGGACACGACTATAGGAATGGTTAGAGTATGATGCTTATCATAAAATTTATCAAGTGGTTTATCATGTGGCCTCGGTATTCGAACATGACTATCCATGATTTTGGGGTTGGTGTTGCATGTGGTGTTATCCAAATAGAGATTATAAAAAAATTCCTTATAGCACACCTAGAACAATATCATAAAGAAATGAAATGAAGATGGGAAAGGGATCACAATTCAAAGTGTAAGGATTTCACTAAAGAGATTCTTAAGTAGATATTAAAGGCCAAGTATAGGACATGCTCATACTATGAAAACTGAAGGCATAAGGAAAATTCTAAAAATTATCAAGTAATTCTTTGACTCAAGTGTTCTTCAAATTGCTTTTGATGATTCCTTATATATAGGGTTTGGTTAAGGTTAGCCCATGGGAGCATGTAAAAGCTCTAGTCATCAAAGAGTTGCTTGGTTTCGTAAAATCACGACACCAATTGCTCAATTCCATAGTAAACAATAATTCTTTGTCAAACTTATACCTTGACAAGATACACTTTAGTCGAACAGTGGATCTGAATGAAGAATAATGAAATGTATCTTCATATGCAAAACAAATAAAAGTTTAATGTAAACTCAATTGACTATTGTATCAGTCAAACTGAATGTTTGATTGAGATGGTTCTTGGTCAAACTAGAATTTTGACCAAAAGTGACCTTTGAGTTGCAATGACTATTTGATCATTCAATGCTAAATGAAGAGTTTAAACAATCACCATCATAGTACAAAAGTTGAGTTCCATTAAAATCAGTGATAAAAAATGATTTTTTTCTCTAATCATATATCTAATAAAGGTTTTCATTAGTGATGGACCACCATGGTCTTAATTAAGGCTAAAGATGTTTAAATCTTAGCAACCACTTGTTCTTTTACAAAATATAATATAAATGGACATTTTACATGATCTACATTACTTTAATAAAAAATACAAATAGGCTTATAATTTTTGCCCATATGAATGTTTTTCTAACTGACGGGATCTTGAAACATTAAAATTAGAAAAAAAATGGAAATGTTCCCCTTATCAACATAGATACATAAAAAAACCTTGGGCCGACCCACGAGTGGTGAGTCGATATTTTGGCTTTTTGATTGTTTGTTATAGTTATATATTTTTGTTATATAGCAAGTTCAACAAAAAAGGATTAGAGTTGGATCTTAGAATATTGGCTCTTTGACAGGGAAATCTTTGGAGACAGTGGATGCCATGATGAGAAGAAAAGTCAATATAGCTTGTTTGCAGAAAATAAAGGGACATGAGAATGGTGTAGAGAGTTTGGAGACACAGGATATAAAATCTGGTATACATGTATCGATAAACATAGAAATGACATATGTATTATTGTTGATAAGATGTTGAAGGACGATGTTGTTAAGATCACATGTATGGGTGATAGAATCATAGCTATCAAGGTTGTTCTTGGGGGGAATATTTTTAACACTATTAGCACATATGCCCCCCAAGTTGGCCTTAGCGAGGATGCTAAGAAGGATTTTTGGGATGACATGGATGAATTGATGCAGGGAATCCCGACAGAGGAGAAGATTATTATTGGGAGTGATTTAAATGGCCATGTGGGGAGTAACAATGATGGATATGAGAGAGTTCATGGTGGTTTTGGTTATGAAAGTAGAAATGGAGAAGGAGAGAGGATATTAGATTTTGCAGTTGCATATGATATGATTTTGGCAAACACCCATTTCAAGAAAAGAGAATTTCATAAGATTACTTTCAAGAGTGGGCACAATTATAACCAAATCGATTAACACCTTGTGAGGCGGGTGGATTGTAATATATGCAAGGATTGTAAAGTGATTCCTAGAAAAGAACTCATGACCCAACATAGGTTGGTGGTTTTAGACATTAACATGCAGATCAATAAAGGCAAGCATAACAGAAATCAAAACTACAAGTTCAAGTGGTGGAATCTTAAAGGAGAAAAAAAAGTTGACTTTTCATGATAAACCCCTCAAGGAGGGAACTTGGAACCTTAAGTCTAATATTAACACTATGTGGCATAACATGTGCTCCTGCATAAATTTTTTTTCTAAAGAGGTTTTGGGCGAGTCCAACGATTGTGGGCCTCCACAGAAAGAGACTTGGTGGTGGAATGATGGAAGTACAAAATATTTTTAAAATGAAAAGGGAGATCTATATGATCTTGCCCAAATCTCAAGATGATGTAACGTTCCAAAGATACAAGCAAGCAAAGAAAGAAGCTAAAGAATTTGTTCGGGAGGTAAGGTCCAAATACTTTGACAATATTTATAAAAAGATGGACACAAGAGAGGGGGAAAAGATATTTATAAAATGGATCATATAAGAGAAAGGAAAGGAAGAGACTTGAGTCAAGTGAAATGCATTAAGAATGAATATGGAAGAGTGTTGGTAAAGGACGATGATATCAAGAACCAGTGGATAAATTACTTGGATATGCTTTTTAATGGAGATACTGTAAATAATGTTAGAGATTCGTGTGACATGAATACAAGAGATATCATTTACACACGACGAGTTTCACCATTTGAGGTCAAGAATGCTTTGAAATATATGAAAATGAGAAAGTCATGCAGACCAGACGATATTCCCATTGTTGTATGGAAGATGGGGGATGAAGAAGTTATGTGGTTAATAGAGTTCTTTAACAAGATCATGAAGACCAAGAAGATGTCGGATTAGTGGAGAAATATTACTATAGTCCTCGTCTACAAGAACAAAGGTGATGTTCAAAGCTGTACAAACTATAGAGGTATCAAGTTGATGAGTCACACAATGAAGCTTTAGGAGAGGATTATTTAGCAGAGGCTCAAATCTATAACACAGATATCAAACAACCAATTTGGTTTCATGCCTGGAAGATCAACAACAAATGCTATTTTTTTGATTAGGAGGCTTATGGAGAAGTATAGAGAAAGCAAAAGAGATTTTCATATGGAGTCTATTGATTTGGAATAGTCTTATGATCAAGTACTAGAGAAGTGTTGTGGATGGTTTTGAAGAAAAAGGGTGTCTAAATCCAATACATCGACTTGATCAAAGACATGTATGATAACTCTACTGCTAGTGTGAAGACTCCTGCAGGAGGGACACCAAATTTTCCTATCACAGTTGGGGTACATCAAGGATCCACACTTAGCCCATATCTGTTCATTCTTATTATGGATAAGTTGACAAAGAATGTTTAGGATGATATTTCTTGGTGTATGTTATTTGCTGATGATATTGTTTTGATTGATGAAATTAAAGATGGATTGAATGATAAAGTTGAACATTGGAGAAATGCATTGAAATCATATGTATTGATGGTTAGCATGAGAAAAACTGAGTATATGGATTGCAATTTTAGCCAATCTTGTAGTGTGAATGATGGAGCTAAGTTGGACGGAGTCGATATACCAAAATGTGATAAATTTCGTTACTTGGGTTCTATTATTCAAATAGATGGGGATGTTCAAAATGACATTTGTCACAGGATCACTACAGGATGGTTGAAATGGAGGAGTGTAAATGGAGTTTTATGTGATCGGAAGATCCCTCACAGGTTAAAAGTAAGTTATATAGAATAGCTATATGGCCATTCATGCTCTACGGGAGTGAATGTTGGGCGGTAAAGAAATAAGGTCTCAACAAGATGAATGTGGCTGAAATATGTATGATGAGATGGATGTGTGGGAAGGCAAGAAAAGATCGCCTGAGAAATGACTATATCAGGAATATAGTGGGGGTGGTGAGCACTGAGGACAAGTTTGTGCGAGGGCCGACTCAGATGGTACAAACATGTGCAACACAGACCGACTAATGCACCTATATGAAACAATGCTATTGAGTCAAGCACAATAAATAGAAGAAGAGGAAGGCCTAAATTAACATGGGATAAGCTTATAAAGAGAGATTTTGAATCTCTACATCTTAACCAGAATATGGAATATGATAGAGCTGAATGGAAATGAAGGATCCATGTAGCCGAACCCAACATAGTTGGGACTGAGGCTTGGATGATGATGACGATGATCTTGTTGTAGTAATTTAATGATGATGTGTCTTTATTTTAGAGATGTAAAGTAGTTATCAGAATTTATTTATATAACATAGAATCTAGAAAAAAAATCAAGGAAGTTGTTTACTATGTAACCATGTTTTATACGCGATGGATATTATGATGATGTATATCCTACATTTAATCCAATAAGGAAGGTCAAGATAATTTAACCATGATCTTTGTCTTGTTGTGACTTCATTATCTCTTTCGTTTTTTAGGGTTTTTTGAGGGTTTTAGTTTTTTGGTGCTTGTTATGATGGTTTTACGTCAGTCCTAACCTGATGGCATGTTTTAGAAAAACAAAATGAGTGATTAAGATGATAAAAAGGAGCGTGACAAGTCTTGATTTAGAATTTATCAATACAATGCTGACCCAAATAGATGCATGAATAGATGATAAGTAAATTGTTTCAAATGCTAATTTAGGGGGTTTGTCATTAAGAAACCTTTAATTCACTAGACTTTAGGGTTTTGGAGCTAGTCTAGGTGTTTTGATGTGTTATTTTGTTTGGGATTGGTTTGAGATAAGAGTAGTTGCTTAGATTATTTTTGGTTCTAATCTATTATCTAATAAAGGTTTTCATTCCCGATGGATCACCATGGTCTTAATTAAGGCTAAAGAAGTTTAAATCTTAGCAACCACTTGTTCTTTTACAAAATATAATATAAATAAACATTTTACATGATCTACATTACTTTAATAAAAAATACAAATAGGCTTATAAATTTTCCCATATGAATGTTTTTCTAACTCACGTGATCTTGAAACATTAAATTAGAATTTTTTTTGGAAATTTTCCCCTTATCAACATAGATATATAAAAAACCCTTTGGCCGACCCGGGAGTGGTGAGTCAAAATTTTGGCTTTTTGATTGTTTGTTATAGTTAAAGATTTTTGTTATATAGTAAGTTCAAAAAAAGAAGATTAAAGTTGGATCTTGGAATATTAGCTCTTTGACAAGGAAATTGTGGGCTCTGATCTCCAAACCATGACATAAACACGATTAAAACTTAGCGGAAGCGGATCGGTAATCAGCGGAAGACAAAAATCACGGGAAATTAAAACTTTTCGTGACAAGAGCTTGAATCCATAAAAGCTTCTATCATAAAGTGAGGTAAACTGTTTACATCTCAGGATAATTACTTCTTGAGTAATTATATACATCCAGATACAAAATCTCAAGATCACTATACAAAAGACTCCAAGACCTGAGAGTACAGAGGACACATAGGACTGACTCTAACTACACCATATGGCAGGACAATCTCCACCTGAGATTACTGCTGCCCCTAATGCTGCTGCTGAGACTGATCACCTGTAGGCTGGTTCCTTCGTCTCCGACGTCCACCTAAAAAGTTGAAGCCTACGGGGTGAGACAATTATACATAATTGTCCCAGCGAGAGTTATAACTCTTCGCCAGAAGCTTTATTATAACATCAAAGAATATTTTAAGCAGTAAAGCCTTCAAAGTATTCTATAACAGTTGCAGGTATAACAAGATCTCTATAATTTAAGAGATGTGGAGAATATAAACATTATTGTAAGGTAACATCAATCAACTAACTTGGAGTCATCTCTAACAAGTTATACTACATGGTTGATTATGTTTTACAAACAACATTATGCCCTGTGGAGATGAGGCTTACCACTCATACTCCAACTGATCGCTGAGAAGTCACATCAGTATCATACATAGGTCATTAAGAGAGCTGGATTCTCATGACCTTCACCTTCCTCAGTCAGTAAGAGGATCACTTATAGGACATCTCGTGTCTCTACTACTATAGCTCACCAGGGTAAACTGGTCCTTCGCTATTTTAGAGTCACAGTGGCGTTCTGTACTCTCTTCGTCATCAGGAGGTTTCATATTTACCTACCACTAATACGGATATCTGTGCTTTCTTCGTCATCAGGAGGTTTCATGATTACCTACCACTGATATGGTATGAAAATATAGTGAAGGATGGATGGATTCCACATCTACATCACTTTCCTACACTAGGATGTAAGGTTCTACACATCCATGTACCCCACATACTCAAAAGTATGTGCTCCAGGAGTTCCCTGAGGAAAACCTGTTTCACCATCACTTAATCTCTGACAATGATGGCTCTATGATCAGGGCTCTACATTATACTTGATTAGTTAGGTTCATTCAGTATTCTTTAACAACATACATTGTTCTTCAAACAATAACAGTAGCATAGCAGCTATAAAAGAAGAATACTAAATGTATCAGGCCTAACTCATATCAATCATCATTTCTCATTATCCTCATCACAAGTCATCTCTAAGGCATGACTTTGATGGTATTCATGGCTCTCACAGCCCACTATCAGCATAGGATGCCACTGACAAGACATCAGATTACTTTACTTATTCATAAGGCTAACAACATGCCTTTAATGAATATAACATCATTATCCATACCTGGATATGATTACCTTCATATCAGAACCTGCATGGTTAATACAACTGATAAAGGTAATACAAAAAAATAGGAATATCCTTTCCACTCTTGTCATAAGAGTTTAAATCTCTAATTCTCATCAAATAGAGTTTAATATTCAAAAGCATGCCATAACCCTTGAATTAGGGTTTACTATTCACATTACATGTCATCACCCTTGAATTAGGGTTTACTATTCACATTACATGTCATCACCCTTGAATTAGGGTTTACTATTCACATTACATGTCATCACCCTTGAATTAGGGTTTACTATTCACATTAAGGTGAATTGAACTCATAATATCATCATGTATGAGTAACATCTTCATTGATGATCTTAGATTAGTTAAAAGTTCATCATTTATCATAATTAGGGTTTCTATGATCTCACACAGGTGGATCATACCCTAATTATGCTCATTTCTGTGTATTGGGGATGCTTCAATTGAGTTTCCACTTAAAAAGGGTACTTTCTCTCTCTAGAAGTACTTTCTCTCTCTAGAAGTACTTTCTCTCTCATCATAAGGTTAGGTGATGTCAACATCACCCTAGATCAGGTCAGATTAAGTCATCATAGGCTAACATGGCTAAAACATCATCATCATGTGATTAGGGTTTGAATTGAGCAAGATATAACTCAATTGGCCCTTCAGGGGTATTTTGGTAATTCACCCCATTGATCATCATCATGGTCCAAACCTTAGTAAATTAACCCCTTATTATCCTAGGTTGTCATTAGGGTTCGATTAAGGCAACATTGGACCATTTATATCATCAATTGATTGAATGGAGTCAACCTTGAATCACATTGATTGATTTCAATTATCAACCTTCAATCGGATTGAGATCGTTTGAAAGTGTTGACCGTTTGCCCACTTTGACTTTCCAAGACCGCGAGCCCTCTTCTATCTTCAATACCGCGAGCCTTCTTAGGCTTCAAGACCGTGAGCCTCTTCAAGTGGTTCAAGACCGCGAAGCCCTTCAAGTTGTTCAAGATCGCGAAGATCAAATTGAAGTTGAGACCGCGAAGAAGTGTTGACCGTTTGCCCACTTTGACCTCAGGACCGCGAGGCCCCTCACGGTCTTGAGACCATGAGCCCCCTCATGGTCTTGAGACCATGAGCCCTCTCACGGTCTTGAGACCATGAGCCCTCTCACGACCTTGAGACCGCGAGCTCACAAGGTCTTAACCACTTAGACCATCAACGGAATTCGATGATACAACCGATAATGTCAACCAATATTGAAGCCCTCAAAAGGTCAAAGATACGTTGACCACTTATGGATTGGGTTAATTAAGATTATGCTTGACCACTTAGTCATTCAATAGACCCTCAATTGTTGACCAATTAGGGTTGAAGTCGATTCAATTAGGGTCTATCAATGTTCACCCATCAACCCTCAACAATGTGACTCAACACAAGGTTGAACCCTTCAATTGAGCTCTTATTGGGCCCAAACTTGGCCCAAACGGTCTTGAGGTCATGTGGGTGGACCCCGCATGGTCTTGAGACCGTTTTCCCGAGATTTCATCAAAATCTAAGGTGATTTGATAGAGGTTGAACCATGATTGGGTCACCAAATCAGTATTTTAATCAATTGATAACTTATTTGCAATTAGGTCCTCAATTGGTAAAAATACTTAACCCTAGACCTTCAAACGGTCTTGGGTGATTGTCCTATCGGTCTTGAGACCGTTTGGGTGACCCCTAAATGGCCTTGAGACTGTTTAGGTCAATCAACCCTAAAAACCCTAATTAGGTCACCATAATTCAGTACTGATTTCATCTAGGGTTAGCCCTAGTGTTCACCCTTCAACTCTTAGCCCGTTTGGAATTAGTCCATCAAACTTGGTGAGTTGTTAATTAACATTATTTTGAACAGTAATCTCATAGGGTAAACGCTTAGTCAACGACCTTACACGGTCTTGAGACCGTTTGCCCAAAAAGGCAATTTCAGACCGTTTGAAAATCAGGAATAAATTCAAATAAAGTTGTTACTTAAAAAGGTCTTATCTCCCGATTCCCTTGGAGTTAGCCTCCCAAATGTTGAGGGTAATTAGCCTATATAATTAAGAACAGATTTCTTATACGGTCCACGCTCGGTCAACGGGAACAAATGGTCTTGGAGACCGTTTTCCCTGTCGCGGTCTCGAGACCGTTTTCTCACCTCGCTGTCTTGAGACCGTGAGAGAAAACTTTTGAGACCGTTTAAGGAAGTGAAAAGCGGTGGGTTTTTCTTGGAAATCACGCCTTCATCTCCTAGCTCAAGAACAGTACGAATATCCCATGGATTTGCTTGCAAAATAGTAGGGAACAGTGGGGAAACACTAGGAGCTATCATCAAAACGCATATAAAGATGCACATAGTAAAGCATGGGTTTAGAGTTATAAAACCCGCCTAAAGCTTGCTCCTTGAGCTCCAAGCTTTCAAGATCCAAGCTCTAATGGAGTCCTTGAGTTCCCAAAGGTTGGCCAAGGTGAAAACTCCAAGGAAGGATGAAAAGAGACGGCTAGAAAGGTAGGGTTTCAAGAGTTAGTCATGAAGATGACCTTGAATTCGAGTTCTAACCATGGAATTAGGCAAGAAGAGGGGTTTAAACCTACCTTGCACCCCTTGGTCGTCCTCCTTAGCTCCAAGGCAGTCCTTGGTCGTCTTTGGTGAAATGAAACAGTAAGGGAACGAATGGTAAGTTCCCATGCAACTAAGGGAAGGAGAGCTTATATACATGGGGTAGGATTTTCAACATTAGTTCATAAGTTGTCCATAATTCCAACTAGGTCCCTCCTTCTTTACTTTATCGTCCCTTCCTCTTTATTCTAAGGACAAACCTTCTCTTAAGGTCTTAGGAAAAGAAGGTAAAGGAGAGCAAGCTAATAATGAGGTACATACATAAAGAGATATTACACATATACCCTGATTATTCAATCACAAGGCATATCTCATAACTTGATAATTCAATTGAGGTGACTTCCTCATCATTTCTTCTCTTAATGATGGCAAGAGTCTAAAAAGATACATTAGATGACATATTTCACAATTTGTATCCCTTAATTTGGGTAAATTGCATTTTACCCCAAACTGGGATTTCAAGCACCGGGATTGCTTCCACAGCTGCACCTTGGTGCCCTAGCTTGGGAAATCCCTCAAACTTTACCAAAAAGATTCTCATGATGTCTCAACATCAGAGGAACATCTCAACATGTGCAAATTGCAAGCTAACCCTTTTAACTGGGTAAATTGCACATAGGTCCCTATATATCGAAACAATGCTACAACTTTAAATAAAAAGGAGCAAATACAGAAATATACGTTTCTGAGAAACTTAATTACATGCTCAGAGTTAATCACAAAGATTTAATTACATATTTAGGCAAAACACCTAGGGTTGACTCATAACCCAGGTCAGGGATGTTACAAATTATCCACCCCTTACAAGGATTTCGTCCCCGAAATCGATAAAAATACTACGAGAAAAGGGCAGGATACTTCCTTCTCATCTCATACTCTAACTCCCAGGTGGCTTCTTCAATACCACGATGGTTCCAGAGGACTTTCACAAGACTTATATCTTTCTTCTTTAACTTTTTAATTCGTTTATCAAGGATTGACACTGGTCCCTCCTCATAGGATATGCCATCATTCAATTCTACCTCCATAGGTTGTAGAACTGACTCGGTGTCTGGGTGACATTTCTTCAACATAGAAATGTGAAACACAGGATGTAACCTCTGTAATTCTGGGGGAAGCTCTAGTTTATATGCTACCTTTCCAATCCGTTCAATGATTGGATAAGGCCCCATATATCGAGGAGCTAACTTCCCTTTCCTTCCAAAACGAAGGACCCCTTTCCAATGTGAGACCTTAAGATACACTATGTCTCCAACCTGGAACTCTAAGGGTCTACGACGTTTGTCAGCATAAGATTTCTGCCTATTCTGAGCAGTCTTAATCTTATGTTGTATAACTTTAATCTTTTCCGTGGTTTGCTGCACCAGGTCAGGACCTAACAACTGGTGCTCACCAGTCTCAAACCAACACAAGGGTGATCTACAACGTCTACCATATAAGGCTTCATAAGGTGCCATATCAATACTATGCTGATAGCTATTGTTATAGGCAAACTCTATCAAGCTTAGGTGTAGATCCCAACTTCCGGTGAACTGGAGAACACATGCTCGCAATAGGTCTTCTAAGGTTTGTATGGTCCTTTCTGACTGTCCATCAGTCTGTGGATGAAAGGCCGTACTAAACCTTAGCTTGGTGCCTAAGGCTCTGTGCAACCGTTCCCAAAAACGACTTGTAAACTGAGGACCTCTGTCAGAAACTATTGTGACAGGAACTCCGTGCAAACGCACTATCTCTTGAACATACAACTCTGATAACCTTTCAGCAGAATAGGTTGTTTTGATAGGTAAGAAATGTGCTGTCTTAGTCAGCCTATCAACAATTACCCAAATGGAATCATGTCCTTTGCTTGTCCTGGGTAGGCCAACAACAAAGTCCATGGTCACATGGTCCCACTTCCACTGTGATATGGGTAAAGGTTGCATTGTTCCTGCAGGCTTCTGGTGTTCAGTTTTAACTTGCTGACACACGGGACACCTCAGAACAAACTCTGCAACGTCCTTTTTCATCCCAGGCCACCAATACAGATCCTTCAAATTCCGATACATCTTGGTGCTCCCTGGATGCATAGCATACATGGAAGAATGGGCTTCTTCCAGGACTAACTTCCTCAAGTTGTCCACATCCGGCACTATCATTCTTCCATTATAACAAGCTACTTGATCTTTTGAGTCATGAAAACCATCTTGCTTCTCATTTCCATACTCAGATCTTATATGTTGAATTGCAGCATCACCTAGCTGTGCCTCTTTAATCTGCTCCCTTAGAGTAGGTTTAATATGCATCTCAGCTAACAAACCGGTTAACAATGACACCTTCAATTGTACATTGTCTTGCCTTTAAGAGATAAGCATATCTCTTCTAGAGCATACTAAAGAGTTTAGTCGTGCTCTATTCATGGTTGATGTTGCTGATTTCCTACTCAAGGCATCTGCAACGACATTGGCCTTGCCTGGATGGTAATCAATTGTACAGTCGTAGTCCTTGATTAATTCCATCCAGCGACGTTGCCTCATGTTGAGCTCATGCTGAGAGAAGATATACTTAAGGTTTTTGTGGTCTGTGAAAATCTGGAATGTTTCTCCGTAGAGATAGTGCCTCCAGATCTTCAAAGCATGAACCACAGCAGCTAACTCCAGATCGTGTGTTGGATAATTCTCCTCGTGTTTCTTAAGCTGTCGGGAAGCAAAAGAAATCACTTATTTATCCTGCATCAACACACATCCTAGTCCGTTCTTGGAAGCATCACAGAAAACTATATATCCTTTTCCTTGTTCAGGTAGCACTAGCACAGGTGCACTTGTCAACCTCTCCTTTAGCAACTGGAAAGATTGTTGACACTTATCACTCCAAGAAAAAGGAACATCTTTCCGGGTTAACTTGGTCAAAGGTAAAGCTATAGAACTAAAGTTCTTAATGAACCTTCGATAATAGCCAGCTAACCCCAAGAAACTTCGAATCTCCGTCGGTGTCTTTGGTTGTTCCCATTGTAGAACAGATTCTACCTTTGTAGGGTCAACACGAATTCCCGAGGCGGATATTATATGTCCAAGAAAAGATATCTCCGGCAGCCAGAACTCACATTTGCTAAACTTGGCGTACAGCTTATGTTCTCTTAGCAAGGTCAAAGCTTGGCGAAGATGCTGTTCATGCTGCTGAGCATCCTTACTATAAATCAGTATGTCATCTATGAAGACAACAACACACTGATCAAGGAAAGGTCGAAAAACTCTATTCATGAGTTCCATGAATGCAACTGGTGCATTGGTTAGTCCAAACGACATAACCGTGAACTCATAGTGACCATATCTTGTCCTAAAGGCGGACTTGGATATGTCACTATCCTTAATACGGAGTTGATGATATCCAGACCTCAAGTCTATTTTTGAAAAGACTGTTGCACCACGCAACTGGTCAAAGAGATCATCAATCCTCGGTAGAGGGTACTTATTCTTTATTGTTACTTTATTGAGTTGTCTGTAGTCGATGCACAACCGCATTGACCCATCTTTCTTTTTAACAAACAAGACCGGAGCACCCCAAGGTGAAGTACTCGGTCGGATAAAACCTCTCTCAAGTAGCTCTTGAAGCTGTTTCTTGAGTTCTGCCATCTCGGCAGGCGCCATTCTATACGGAGTTTGTGCTATGGGTTTCGTATCTGGGATCAGATTAATTTCAAAATCAATCTCCCGAGGTGGTGGTATACCAGGAAGTTCTTCAGGAAACACATCCTCGAATTCCCTGACTATGGGAACTTCAGCAGGATTGGTCCTTTCCTTGGTAACATCTACCACATGGGCTAAGAATGCATAACATCCTTGCCTCAACAGCTTATCAGCAACCATAGCTGACACAAGACAGGTGGGCAGAATCTTTCTTTCACCTTGAAAGATCCATGTGTTGCTTTCATCAGCAAACACAGCCAACTTGGACTCACAATCCAAGACAACTCTATACCTTTCTAAGGTATCCATCCCAAGGATTATATCAAATCCCTGCATATCAAGTGGTATAAGATCCACTTGAATGCGATGGTCAGAAAAAAAAGGATGCAGGGAGAACATACCTCCTGCAAAACGGTAGACCCACTCAACGGAGTTTCTAACAACAAACTATCTGCTCTATGACTAACAGTCACATTGCAGTTACGAATCACTTCACGAGTGATGAAAGAGTGCGTAGCACCCGGATCAATCAGAACGGATACAACACAAGATGTAGACATATCGGAATATAAAAATTTCATCTGACCTGCCACTACCTGTGGATTGACCACTGCCTTAGGTGGGTTCATAGCATAGAACCTCGCAGTCGCCTGGTGTTGAGGTGGTGCTGATGATCCAGCTTGAGACGCTTGTCCACGTCCTCGAGCTGCTCCTTGATATTGTCTATTCTGAGATCCCTGTTGATTCTGTCTCAGGGTTTGTTGTGTCACACCGACAGGCCTAGATCGACAATCCTTCATCAAGTGTCCCACCTTACCACAGTTGTAGCAACTCCTCTCCTGTTGTTGTGGTCTGGGTGGTCCAGTGACTGACTCAGATGTAGAACTGTGCATCCCTTGAAGCGGTTGACTCCGTCCTCTACCTCTGCTTGGTGTCCATTGAGTTTGAAAACTCAATCTGGGTGGTGGGGGTTAGGTGCAGAGAATCTAGGTTTCTTGGAATCCCTAGATGAAGAACCCTGGAACTGTGGATATCTTTTATGGGTTTGTCTTTTCTCAACCACAGATCTCTCTATCCTTCGGACTGACTCAACAAAGGTAGAGAATCTCTCTCTGTTTTCTAAGGCAGACACAGGGGTTGACATATTAGAATTCAAACCCTTTTCGAATCTTCTGATTCTTTCCTCATCCGTAGCGGCCATGTGCGGACAGAACCGCAACAACTCCATGAACTTAGCTTCATACTCACTAATGTTCATCATGCCCTGCCTTAGTTTCTCAAACTGAGAGATCTTCTCATCTAGGAAGGTCTTTGCAAAATATCTATTGATAAATTCCCGACGAAACTCTTCCCATGAGAACTCTACTCCAGGTCTCTTCTGCTCTTCCATGTTCCACCAGTGACCAGCACTGCCTTTGAGAAGATAGACATCATGTCTAACCTTCTCAGCTTCCGGAATCATAAGAATCCTGAAAGCCTTCTCCAACTTTGTCAACCATAAGTCAGCATCTGCAGGGTCGGTAGTTCCGAAGTATTCGGTAGCTCCGACACGACGAAGTCGTTCGAATGTCTTACCGATACCTTGTGCTTCAGGCTGGACAGGTGCCCTAGGTGCAGGAATGGACATCCTATCGGTTATATGTGTCATGGCAGTCATGAACTACCCGAACATCGTCTGTACAGCTGGATCACTCATGTCAGCTGGGTCAAACTGGGGTGGCTCTCTTGGCGACTCAGGTGCAGGTTGTTCTATTCTCAGAACTCTTGCACCGCCTCGAGGTGCACTAGCACTACTTTCTGCCACGTGTTCATCGTGATGTTCTGACATTCTTATGTATCTTCTTCTCCTGAGGAGCAGAAGATTCTATTAGATAAGGAAGGTGTTATGACCCACTTCCTGATTAACTAATAAATACCTCGAATTACGTAAAACACCGCAATTAGTGTTGAGTATCAAATTAAATATCGTGGATAATCAAAAATAAGTTAATATATGAATCAATAGTTGAGTTTGAATCACCTAAGGCGACTAATGATATCAATGTTGATTAATTAGTTAATTAGGTTGAGTTGAATACTCAATGTTGCAATTAGTGTTTTGACCTGATTTGACAAGCTAGTTAACATGATTTTATGCCCTGGGATGATAGAGAATCTTGTGCTTGAGAGTTTGCAAGAAAAATCACCCGAAACTGACTTCCGAGTTAAAAGATATGGACATTTGAGTGTTTAGGGACCTAGTTGTAATTTTAGGTTTTTGCTGGGTAAATTGCATTCCGGCCCCTCCGCGAACCGACCCATATTTCTTCTTCTTCTTCTTCCACCTGATAGAAC